>VRLP01009134.1:0-13868 GCA_009660295.1 Lophius piscatorius
ACAACATACATATACAATAGTAGTACTGGTACTACAAAATACATATACAATAGTAGTACTGGTACTACAATATACATATACAATAGTAGTACTGGTACTACAATATACATATACAATAGTAGTACTGGTACTACAACATACATATACAAAAGTAGTACTGGTACTACAATATAAATATACAATAATAGTACTGGTACTACAATATACATACAATATACGGCATATATAAAGTGAAGAGTATGGGTCCTAGCACCGAACCCTGTGGGACTCCAGGACTGTGGAGGTCACAGAGGTGTTGGCAGCAAAAGGGGGCTCACATAATATAAGGCGAGTGGTTTTAATGTTATGGCTGACAGCTGCAGGCTTCCTCACTTCCAGGTTCTGCCCCCCCCCCACGTCTTTCATAACTAATCCCTTGAATGAATGAATGAATAAATACTTTTACAACTATCAGGTTTTTATTTTCTCCTTCGACGCCTCAGAGAAACGTTGTTGTTCAAAAACGATGACAAACACGTGAACGAGGCCGACTGTTGATGCGGCTGACGTGTCACTCGTTACTGTCAGAACACGTTATTACATCATCAGCGGGAAACAATGGACCTGCCGTGAATTCTCCTCTCATCCTTTTGTCATCATGTTTGATTTAGAATTGTGTCCGTAAACCGTTAACGCTGACGCCGTCACAGCGGCGTCAGCACAGACGCTGACGCAGCGTTTTTTTATCAGTGTGGATTTATTGGCTATCTGAGTCGCCTGATTGGCCGTCCGCAGTCAGCTGAATAGTGGCTGGTGAAATGAAGATAATCCACTCAAACTCAAAATGATGCCGCTGTATTGGATGATTAAATCAAGACGTGACGGGGGAGGGGGCCACCAGACCCACCGGGGGTGGGTTTGGGTTTTCTGAAGCTCATAGGCAAAAAAACATCAAAATATAAATGACAGCAGCGTGTTTACAGTTCAGAGGTCAGAACTGTACTATGCTGAGTCATAGAATTGAACAGGTTTAATATTAACATATTAAACCTGTTCAATTCTATGACTCAGCAACTACTCTATGAAAACACAGTAACAATTAACTACTCAACCATGCAGAGGTATAGAGAGGCCAAATTTTCTCCACTGGAAACTGACCTTATAAGCAATTTTTGAACGTTTTTTCCACTGTAACAGGACCTTATAGCACATTTTAACACATTTTCTCCACTGCGGAGTGACCTTGTAGGGCTTTTTAAACATGTTTTCTCCACTGTAAAAGGACCTTATAGCACATTTTAACACATTTTCTCCACTGCGGAGTGACCTTGTAGGGCAGTTTAAACGTTTTCTCCAGTGTAACAGGACCTTATAGCACATTTTAACACATTTTCTCCACTGGGGAGTGACCTTGTAGGGCATTTTAAACGTTTTCTCCACTATAACAGGACATTTTAACATGTTTTCTCCACTGGGTGGGGTGTGATGGAGGGTACTTAAGATCTATCTTAATTCATCCTACAGGGGGTAAGTATTATAATCACGTCTTCTCCACTAGAAGGGTACGCTAGATGGCGTATCATCAGGTTTCTCCTTTAAAGGGCACTGTAGAGGGAAGAGCGTCCATTACACATGGCATGTCATCAGGTTTTACTCGCTGAACTTTAATAATTTGTAGGGAATTGTAGTGAGCATGTCATCCAGTTTTCTCTACTGGAACGGCATTATACATAGACTGTCATCCGATTGTACTCATAGGGAAGGGCACCATAGTGGGTATGTCAGTCATTTTAAAACATTGTGTCCACTGGACGACCACCAGAGAAGACATTTGAGTACACGTGTCTCCAATGACCCTCCATAGTCCTGTCACATGTTTCACAGGTGTAACTCTACACAGGTGACCTCAATCAACCGCCTCACAGGAGGTTACCTGACGGCCCACCAGAGACTTAGAGCTGAGACGCCTCCTGAGCGACAGGTGGAATGTCTTCAACTTTAAACGAAGGCCAATTGCTTCTGATTCGACCTTCAAAGACTCCATGTCAGATATATTCATAGAGTATAAAAACTTATTCAACAGTTCCTGGTATTTCATCATTGAAGGGATTATTTGGTGCTCGGTCAAATGTAAATATAACGGCACTGTAGAGCACATCTTGTCCATTTTCTCCAATGGAAGATTTAATTTCATGGAAGGGCATTAGGGAGGGCAAGTACTCAAGATTTCTCTACTGGACCGGCACCCTATAGGACACATTATCAGGTTCTAATCACATTTTCTCCAATGGAAAGACAGGATTGAGGGCACTTCGCCCGGTTGGGTCTACTAGATAGACAGTGCAGAGGCTATTCCATCATGTTTTCTCTGCTGGAAGGGCATCATAGATGACAAAGTTTTCTCAATTTGAAGGTGATTCTAGAGTTCCCTTGATTACATTTTCTCCACTGGAAATTTGCTTTAGAGGGCACTTTACCTTATTATGTCCACTGAAGAGAAACTGCAGACTCTCCAGGGACCGGCCCCATCTGTGTTTTCTCCACTGATGTGGCACCCTAGATGGAATGTTATCAGGTTCAACTCAACGGATTGTCTTCTATAAAAATGCATAAATTAAGTTTGCATCTCCAGAGGGACGTCCTGGACAAACTTCCACCAGGTTCTTTTCAATGGAAGGGCGCCGTAGACGACACATCACAACTTTTCTCCACTGGTAGAAAGCTGACACATTGTACTATGTCATCAGGTTTTAATAATACTACTACTACTAATAATACATTTAAATTATAAGGCACTTTACATTTGGATCAAATCTCTAGGTCCAGCGATAATCCACACATCCAGATGGAGCTGCTGTGTTTGTCAAACATGGGGGTAGTAACAAGTAAAGGTTTAGTTCAAAGGTGCATTGAAACTAAAGGTTCTGGTGGAAGGGTTGGGCTGACCTGAACCGAGCGGCTGCAGGAGGTAGAGCAGGAATCTACCAGAGCAGCAGGGAGGACAGTAGACAGAGCCGTTACAGTCCAGAGGGACAAACATGGTGCTGCTCATCAATCATGTAACATCTGCTCATTCACAAACAGACGCCGCTTTTTGAGGTCCGACTTCCCGGCCGGGTTTCACATTCCAGCGGTCCATCCTTTCAGGGCCGGGAGGGTCTGAGGGAAATGAGTGCTCCATTGTTGTTGGCTCATTACGCAAATGAGGCTCGTCGCCCCCACATTCTCTTCAGCCCGGAGACAAAAGACCGGTCAAAGCTCAGCGCCGGGCTGCAGAGGAGACGGCGCTGGAACCGTTGACTGTAATCATCAGACTGCTGGTGAATGTAACGTGACGGAGTTGGTGTCGGGTTCTCCATGATGGGAACTGGAGCGTTTCAGTGTGTAAGGAGCAACGAAAGAAACCGGATCATATCGGCCCAGTGGGTTCCCCCAGCATCCAACAGAACTTGTGTTTTCTCTATTTGTGTAGAAAGCTCTAAACGGTTTGGGACCCGTTGCAGACTTTTACACTTCATAACTTTGTTGGTCTTTGATGTTTTTCTGCATCCGTTTCCTGACAGCAGAACCAGGTCTGACCCACCGGCTCCTCGCTTTGGTTCTTCATCGACCGGGCCTTAAAACGTCTGACTCTGAAGTCTTCACTAATGAGACGCCTAATTTGATGTTCTGCCCTTCCTGCAACTTATTCAAATGTTCCGTTCCTGCTGACCTTCTCAAAACCCAAAGATGGTGTATTTGAGCCGATTGTAAAAGTCTAACATCACCATTGGACAAATGGACTCCCAGGGGTGCCCTCCGTCACCTGCTGACTGTACTGCTTTGGGACGACCCCGACACCAATCCCTGCAGTAGGTGGGCACACAGGGTAGGGGCTCTATGAAGCCTGTTCTCCAGCCTGACCACCAGATGCTCCCCGACAAGTTCCCCTCCACGGTCTAGCTCCAGTTCCAGAAGGGTGTCCTGGTCTCCCTAGTCCGGATGAGGTGTGACAACTTTCTTTGAATCCCGAGGGTGGCCGGGATCAGGCGTAGAGAAGGTGTGGAGCTGGAACATCCAGAGGGGGAACCATTGCTCCTTTCAAAAGGAACCAGTTGATAGGATTCAGGCACCTGACCTGGATGCCACCATCATGCCTTTTCCAGGCAGGTCCAACTGGGAGGAGACCCCAGGGGTAGACCCAGAACTCACTGGAGGGAATATATATATCTCAGGTGAGTTCTCAGGTCTCCAGCTCATCGGGGGGGGGGGGGGGGGATGAGCTGGAGAGTTATGCTGGGGAGACCCCCTCTCAGCCTGCTGCCACTGCGATCCGACCCGCGATAAGAAGACGACAGTGAATGAAGGCAACGCTACAGTACATTGCGGAAACAGGCAAGAATCCTCCATCTCATGGACCCATACGACCTACGGATGATGTCAGCGGTCGGGATGACGGCGCACTCTCAGTCAGAGCAGGAGGAGGTGCTCAGTCAGAGCAGGAGTAGGTGCTCAGTCAGAGCAGGAGGAGGTGCTCAGTCAGAGCAGGAGGAGGTGCTCAGTCAGTGCAGGAGGAGGTGCTCAGTCAGAGCAGGAGGAGGTGCTCAGTCAGAGCAGGAGTAGGTGCTCAGTCAGTGCAGGAGGAGTTGCTCAGTCAGAGCAGGAGTAGGTGCTCAGTCAGTGCAGGAGGAGGTGCTCAGTCAGTGCAGGAGGAGGTGCTCAGTCAGTGCAGGAGGAGGTGCTCAGTCAGTGCAGGAGGAGGTGCTCAGTCAGAGCAGGAGGAGGTGCTCAGTCAGAGCAGGAGGAGGTGCTCAGTCAGAGCAGGAGGAGGTGCTCAGTCAGAGCAGGAGGAGGTGCTCAGTCTGTGCAGGGCGTCGGCGCTGTTGTACTTGCTCTCAACCAGCGGCGGTTCCGAGCGAAGCACGTTCAATGACATCTTTCTATTAAAAAAAACCAACTACACACATGAACCTAGAGATTTGTTCCAAACCTGAAGACACAATGTCCAAATGTTCTGGCGTGTGTCGGCGTATTGTAGCTTGTCGGAATCAGTTTCTGAAATAAGAGCCATTAGACGCGGTTGACCAGGGCGCGGCTGATTGTCAGCCCTAAGGTTGTGTAACACCGGTGTTGACACACTATTGAGGAACGTTGAGCATTTCAGCCCTGGCTACTTCTCTGGTGGAGAGCCCCGCCTCCAGCATTCCAATGGAACGATCGCGTCGCCCCAGCCTTGGCGTTCTTGGAGATGTTTTTATTCCTCAACAACCTTCATGCCATTTTACAGGCGGATGTTGGTTTGGCGAGGGAACGATCATCTGGGATCCGTTGGATGAAGGCGTCACGCCAACTTTGCTCATAAAGATCGGTCAGGCGTGGGAAGTCCTCGTAATAGGAAAACCACGAAACCCGCCGTACACGGAGATAAAGGAACTCTTACCGAAGAATGAGCGGTATGTTCTGAAACAACATCCTAGATGTACACATCGCCTCTCTTTGCCTCCAGGTTAGCGGTTAGTTAAGCTAACAAGCGTCGGTAAGCACGGCGAGTGTGAATAACCATCATCCGTCCGTTATTATCGCACGAAAGAGAAAAGCTGATTGACGCAGTCACGGTCCAGAAAAACCCAAACATGAGCAGCGACTGGAAGTATTTCAAACCTTTATTGAAACAGAACCCTGATATGTACAAACTTAGCAATAAAAATAACAAACATGTTTTCATTCAATCAAATGGCTTTTTGGAACAACCAGCAACTGCAAGTTCTGTTGAGATAATACAGGGTCAAGTCATCAGAATTCAAGGTCCAGTTGAATAGTTCAGGAGGAAAACCAGAAGCAGCCGGGCCTGGATGGTTCCAGTCTCTGAGTTGCATAGAGGAGAGTTTTGCATGTAGTGAGTCCCTGCACACTTCAAGGAAACCGCCGGGACGCTGCTACAGGCGGACGGGTCAGACGGGTCCGAGGCTTTGCCTACATGTCAGTACATTCATCTAAAATAAAACATCTCCTTAGAAACCAGAATCAAACTGGAAAATAAAATTCTCTTTCTCAGACGCTGGTGTGAACCGAGGTCCGTGGCAGGGGTGCAAATCTCTCTATCCACATAAACCCCGTTTCCCACAATGCAACAGTAAAGACAGCAATTCCAGAACTCAAAGCTGTGACGCTCATTTTTGAACCCGAGCGAGGCGTTCACAGTCCCAGGAGAACTCACAGCCATCGCTCACTGGAACCCGCCAGGTTCTGCCTCTGACCGAGGAATGTCTTCATCAGGATCCCGAGTCAAGGGCAAAACAAAAAAAACCCAGGACAAATGAGGTAGCAGAATTTAAAAGACACACAGGACTCTCTTAAATCAGGTCAGGGTAAAAACATCCATCAGCTGTGAGTCGCCGCAGGAAACACCCCCGACACGCCTTCAAACTCAAAACATTTTTCACATTCCACTTTTCAGCACAGGCACGCTTACAGCGCCAACAAAACAGAAGCTGGGATTGATTATACTTAATGCCTGATTATCTCTCCACAAGAAACAGTCTGGAAACCCTAAATGTTAGGAAATAACCGCAGCGTTGCTCCTGTCACACCGTTGGCACATTTTCACCCATTAAAGGGGCAGTACGTCAAATCTAGTAGCATCTAGTGTTAAAACCAGAACCTTTATTGCACTACAGCTCACCCCTCCCTACCAGAGAATCTCTCGTGGCCTTAAAGCCTTCAAATGTCAGCCAAGACCAGCGTTTGGTCCAAAACCTGTCCGAGCCAACAAAGAGTCAGAGGTGCACCCGAATTGGGGCGGGGGGGCCGGTGTTCGGATATGAGATGATCCTTCAGTAGCATAGTTTTTAACATAGTCTTTTTAGTTTTTAGAAGCCAAGCGTTTCATCTTCTGTCACTTCAACAAAAGTAGTTTCTAGAGTCACTGATGAGTTTTTTTACATGGCGAGAGGGCGGGCGAAGGTCCGTGGATGTTAAGGAGCTTTTCCTTAACCAACGTTGAAAAGAATGATTATTTTCAGCTCTTTGCACAGAATAGGAGTTTCTTGTTCAATCCATTCCAACCAATACGCCTAATTTAACTTACTGCACCTTTAAATCTTCCATTCCCTTTTTCAGAAAAAAAGTGATTTTACTGTACAAATAAATAGTCCATCAATGAAATGCATAAAATGCTGATTCATGCCAAATCGTCCATATTTCTCACGGGGGGGGGGGGGACGGACTCTCAGCTCCTCATTAGACACCAACCATTGAAGAAATCCTCCACCCTGAATGAATGTGGAGATCCTAACCGAAGGAAAACCGTTGACTGACAAGGCACCGCAGGTATAAATAATCAGATTACAGCGCAGATTGAGACACAGATTGAATGACAGGAGGCTGATTGACATGAACTCTGCAGCGCGCTCCTTTTGACGGACGGACGTGGGATCAAATAACCATCTTCAGATTTTACTCGGTGAAAATCTTTTTCTCCTCTTTCAGGCGCTTGGAGAATGTTTCCGCCTCTATTTTGCATTTCTCTCTTTTTGAGAGGATAAAATCAAAATCAAATGGGAATGCATCAAATTATTTCCGGTCTTGAAAAGAAGAATATGATCTTTACGTACTTGTCTGCCAAACTTTGAGCGATTTTGCCGACGAAAACTTAAAGAGCGCAAAAACTAAAAAAAAGGACTGCGGGCTGCATTCCATTAAAGATCCATCGGAGCATGAAATACACTTTTAACACATGTTTACAACAAGTGTAAACATGTGTGTTAATGCCAAAACGACATACTATCAATCATCTGTGGAAGTAACGGCTGGCAATGAACTCATGTCTGGTAAAAATGATAATCCGGGGCTCGAACATAACCCAGACGCCAAACTGAAAGGATAAAGGCCGTTACTATGGGAACCAGGGCTGCTCCGTACGACAGGGAGTTCTGGATGCAGGAAGCAGCGGCTCCACTTTTGTCAGAAAAAATGGCTGCATCACAACAATTTAAAATGGAACCCCAGGGCGGTGGGTTCGACCCCACGACCCGCTCCTGACGGCCGACCGGTCCTCCCAGATAGACCTCAGAAGACAAACATGTCTGGCTGAAGCCCACAACGGAGAACCAGTGACGGCGGCGTTTCTGTCATCGCCCGTGTTTCTTTGTTTGTTTGTGAGATATGGTGAATGGTTGCTCATCTAGTGTTGGGGTGTTTACATTTTGATGCAGATCCGGACCTGAATCCTGAATCAGTTTTCACTCTCTTCAACACAAAACCTGGTTTTAACATGTTGGAATATTCAAACGTAATATAAGCCAGTCCAAATAAACGTGCGCGGGCGAGGACGACTGGAATCTGGTCCAGATCCTAATCTGGATCTGAAGTTGTATTATTTAAGGGGGTCATTATTGGGTCAAAGTTCTGGCTCCGTCACCGGTCGCACAGATTCAGACCCGGTCTCAAAGGTTCTGCTGTCTGGGACATTTTCTTTCTACCTAATAAACTCCTGGTGATTCCAGATTGTAGTGGCGGGTTTCCAGGATGAAAGGATGGCGAGGGATGGCGAACCGCCATCAGTGCAAAGACGCGACAGCTGATCTCTTCGGGGTCGTCTCACACGGACTGCAGGTAGTCTGCTCACTCACCAGCGCCCGTTCCTCCTTTCAGAACCCGAGTGCCGACAGAAACGCTCCCCGCGTGAGAAAAATGAGTTTCAGATCGTTCAGGATTAAGAGACGACGGCGGCGGCGGTGAAGGTGGGCGGAGGACCGGGGGAGACATCGTTACAGAAAAGGGTCAGATCCTACCGGGAATGAAAGGATTAGCAGAGTTCTGTTGTTCTAGCGTGGGGTGATTAAGTAGAAGCATCTTCTAGCTGATATGCCGCCTACTTTAAAACCACAGTGGATCTCAGGACGTCCTTCCGGTCCAACAAATCATTTTACCCAGCAGGAGTTCCTGCAGACGCCTCGTCTGCCTTTGAGGCGTGGCTTTAATGGAGTTCCATCACGCAGCGGATGAAAGCTTTATTATAGCAAACATTCTCCATCAGAGGACTTCACTGTAAACAGGTTCAAACACAACAACACGCCCTCCTTTTCTTCCTCCTCGTCTTCAGGTTAAAGGCGGGACACACATCTGCAGAGAAACAAGAAAAACAACCTTTAAGTATTTTACTTTAAGTTGGGACTTTAAATATAAGGGAAATACAATTTTAAAGAAATATATCGGAACGCTCTGTTGAAAATGAGTTTTATATTTTGGTCAATGACTTTTTGAACCAGCGAGGACCGGTGAGATTCAGTCCATTATCCCATCATACAAGGACATCAAAGCCATTAAGGTCATTATCCCCAGAAGCTCTAAAGGTGGGTTCTTTCCCGTAATGTCGATGAGTCCAATGATAGCTTGTGAATTCAAATTCCCGACTGTCCCTTCATCCAGAACCTCCATGACTCTTAACGGGTTCTTCCTGGTGACATAAAAGGTAGTGACATAAAAGGTAGAAGTTTCTTGAAACCCCAGAAATGTGATCCTGCTGACTGACAGACCGACGCCGCACACAGGCAGAACATAACCTCCAAAAAGACTTTCATCTTCATCGTGACCCAAAATAACACAATATTTGAAACGCCCACCACCGTCTTCACAGACTCCAGGAATTTCTCCGTTTTCTCCACTAAAAACAAGAGAGTTCCAAAGATGGTTCTTTTTTAGAACCAGCTCCTCGCCACAGCGGTGGGTCTGCTGAGCCCCTTACTCCACCCGTTTGGTACAAATGGAGCCGAGGGCGATGTTGGTGTTGTTACAAGTCTGATCAGGCAGTGGAGGTAGTACCAGAGATGGAACGGACAATGAAATGAAAGGTGGGAAACTGTGTAACTATGTTAATCTGCCCCAGTGAAGATTTCAGCTCCTGTCTGCAGGAATGTTGTAAAATGAACTCCATCCCTAGAACCCAGACCATAAAAGTATAATACCATAACATAAAAGGCAAAATGTAAAATGGAAGTTATCTATAAAACCCTACGAAGAAATCCTGGAGCGTTAGGTCCTGAAACGACTAGACGGCGGCGTACATATTTCTCACAGCGAGGTTCGTTTGTTTCTGCTGTTTGTCTGGGAAACGTTATCGGTTGTGTTTCAGACGAGAACTCAACACCGACTCTCTGGAGCAGATGCTAATGGCTAACATAGCCCCGCCGCTTTCCGGCACAGTTCCGACTTGTAAAGAGTTTGAGTGGTTCCCCCGCGTCTGCGCGGGTTCTTTCTGGCTCCTCCCACTCCAAAAACATGCAGTAAAGGTGAAATGGTGACTAAAATGCCGTAGTGAATGAGAGCATGAATGGTTGTCTGTCTGTGTGTCGGCCATCGGCTCTCGCCCAATGCCAGCTGGGATGGGCTCCAGCCCTGAACAGGAAAAGCGGCTACGGATAATGATGAATGGATGAATGCTTATGCACATATAGAAATACATCAGGCCGGCGTAGTTCTTCCTCCATCTTGAGTGTAAACAAACCAGGCGCCGTAGAGGCGGGCGGCGATTGTGGCGCTGACACAATCGCCGCCCGCCACAATCTCTGCGTTAAGAAAAACTATTTTGTGTAACGTCTTTTGCCCGATGTTGATCATCTGGCGGGTATCAGCATGGGATGCGTCCTGTGAGGTCACGTTGGAAACAGCGGTGACGGACATTAAACGTCCGCTAACACCGCCCATAAGAGGAGGAAGCTTCTACTCCACTGTCTATAGCCACAGATGTGCTGAGTCAGCACTGCTGCACAGATCCGTCCGGCCAGATTCATGGCGACTGGACAGAACCGGATATCATGAAGACCCCCGGGGCGTGAGGCCGACATGATAAGTACAGGTGGTGTCACCATGCTGTAACTGAAGCCCGACCCGAGGTGGGCGTGACCCCGAGGCTTCTGCTGAGACTGTCAATCACCGACAGGGTGTTGACCTCACATGTTGGTGACTCCAGGTCCACCAACATGTGAGGTGTTGCATTCCACCTCACATCCACCCAGCCAATGTCTATCTCAGAGCCGCTGTGTTGACAATCATCATCATCATCATCATCAGCTTAAGAGAGTTCCCTTTCTTTAATCTGACTTACAGAGTGGTGTGTGTGTGTGTGTGTGTGTGTGTTGGGGGGGGGCATTACATAACCTACTTAAAAGGCTGAGGGAGGGATTTAGAGCTTTATCTGCAGCCGTTCCGGTCCACATGTTATGATGTCACATGCTGACTGGGCCTTTTTACGTGGCTTGAGGATCTAGATGTTCTAGGAGCTGAAATGATTGTAATGGATCAAATCTGAAGTGGGGGGGGTTTCCTGAAGCTCATGGAGCCCCTTCTAAATGTTCTGTTCACCATCACAGCGTCTTTATGGCTCTTAATGCTGCAAAAGCATCATTGTTCCACCACTGAGGTAGCAACAGAGTTGAATGGCAGTAAACAGGAGGAGGGGGGGCGGGGGGGTTGTTTTCTGTGTGTGACCCACACCCTGAGATTTGGAAGAACAACTCACAGCTGATGTAAAGACGACAATAATCATTCAAATGTCTCAGAAAACGAGTGTCTTACTTCCCGAGCCGAGGACCAGAACCGAGTACCAGGATCGGTAAATGTTGGATTTTATGTTGTTGTTTACAAACCTCTGCTTTATGTGTTTGTAAAACTTCATGCATGACGCCGTCTACAGATCAACCAGTGTGGCGTAGAGAGGGGCCATTATTTCAGCTGTTCTTCATCTCTGCTTCAGAGCTTCTGGTGATTCAGACACTCCTATTGGTTTTCCCTCCACACCCACTCAGAACCCCTAACTGCTCCAGCTGCCTTCTGAAAGCAGACAGGTTCTGTTGGGCACCCACATCCGGACTCATCTCTAATCTCCACTGTCAGTTTCTAGGATGGATCTCTTGTGGTTGGTTAAACATCAACTCCTTATGCTGCATTCAGATTTCTCATCGATTTAGTGTCAAACTGGTTCCGTCTCAGATTAGATGATTACATCATGGAGAGGGGAAAACTGTGGGACCCACAGCTGGTCCAGACAAATCCTTTCCTGGGCAACAGGAATGACGGCGTCTGTGCCGAGACCCGGCAGACAGCAGCGCCGGCAAATGAAGGTCAGCTGGGATGCCCCCCCTCACCCTGGTCATAAAACTCACTCCTCCCCATCCCCCCACACCAGCGAAGGCAGATGATGTAACAGCAAACAAAGAGCAAGAAGTACGCCTCATTCTTCTCAGAGAGATTCTGGGAGCTCAGTCCAAGAACCAACAAACCCGACGGCACGTGTTCCAGCCGCAAGCTTCAACGCCGCGGCAAAACGCTCAGCCACTTCAAAAAGCAAACAACAACACAGGTGATCTGTGGTGGGCGGGGCGAGGGGCGGAGGCCGGGCCTTTGTTTCCATTAGAGGGGTCCTGGTCCGCTCTAGTGAAACAAACGCACTCCCACTCGTCCAGTCAGAAAGACTGACTGGACGAGAGTGACGGCTGAACACGCCGCCGGAGGGATGAACTTCACCCTCATCAAAACGCCAACAGGTCCATTTCTACGGTACCGACACGCAGCCTAGATTTTATACGAGTCGTTGTGTCGTATTAATATCTAGATCAACTACAACGAAGGTTCTGTAGAATCGGTTACTCAGAGGCTTTATATTCCACGGCTGTTGAACGAACGCCGCACATTTGTGCTGCGTTTAGCCCTGGGCGCGACACGAACATCGACCCCACCCTCTCTCAAAGCTTCACTCGCGAGTTCAATCCACGTCACAACATGTCACACTACAAACTAACTGACAGCCATCAAAACACAGCCCTGAAGAAACGACGAATCTGATACAAGAGGGGAGGATTTAGATCAAGAACCGTAACTCCTCAACCCCTAGCCGGGGGCTCAGAGGGCTGAACAGAGACGCAGAAGTGGAAGGCGCAGGAGACGAGCGGCTACAGCGTGTCCGAGATGCTCAGAGGTTTCGTTGGCGTTGTCGGTAGATTTAAAGGCTGGCAGTAACTCAGAATCTGCTTGAATCTTTCCTAAATCTCAGGTTCTGTTGGGCCTTGATGGAGTTCCGCGCTGCTTTTTCTGGTTCTTTAAGAATATCTGGCGTATTGGGGTCCAAGAGTGAGGCTGTGCGTAAACAGAAAACCAGGTCGGATATTTTGAACGTCAGTGAAGACGACACCTCACAGAACGCTGTCGGATGTAAACAATGAGGAAATACGACCCAAGCGCCCAAAGCCACGCCTGGCCTTTGTTACACGACGTGAAGAACAATCACACAGCAGAGTATGAGGAGTGTACGGCTCCAAAAAGATGTTCTAGTTGTAGATGTGGAACAACCCCCCCCCCGGTCATTCTTCTGAGCTGTGGAAACATTCCTCCAGCAGGAAGAGTCTAACTACCAACTCATTACTGTCAGAAACACAAACCCATCTTTAGCTGCAGGAGTTCTCCCAACAAAGACAGACTTTCATTCTCCGTGGGTGAAAGTGGACCTCAGGACCAGAACACTGGGAGCCTGTATGAAAACGTCAATAAAAGTTCCTCCTGTGGGAAAGTTTCCTCACCGCGGTCAAACTGTTGTACCAGCAGACGAAGACAGAACGCAGGAATAAGTTAACGCCACAGAGGTTTGACCGCCGCCTCCCTCTTTTAGACTTTGATATATTATTTCATGTGGAATTCTTATTTTAAATGCATTTATTTCCACAAAGTTTTGAACTTCTTTTTATTCCACGTAACCTTAACGAACCAAACAAACCTTGTTTGTTTTTTCCGTCTAAAGTTTTAAAACCATAATTGACCACACACACACACACACACACACACACACACACACACACACACACACACACACACACACACACACACACACACACACACACACACACACACACACACACACA
>VRLP01009135.1:0-13864 GCA_009660295.1 Lophius piscatorius
GAGGGACAGTCCAGGTTAGACGTCCTGGAGACAAAGTCAGAGAGGACAGACTGAGATGGTTCTGACCCGTGAAGAAGAGGAGGGATAGTGGATCTACTGGTAGAAGGAGAAGAAGGGGAGGAGCAAAGAGGAGGTTTCTGGAGGTGGTGAGAGAGGACATGCAGTTGGTTGGTGGGACCGAGGAAGAAGCAGTAGATCTGCTGTATTATAAGTAGTAGAAGAAGAAGATTGCCTTTGGAGAAATGTTTGATGCAGTTCCACAGAGCGTCCAGTAGGGGCAGCGGACATGAAGACTCAAATTGGAAATTGTTCAAATAGTAGAATCTTCAGTACTTTCAGAACCGCCGGACGCGTTGGGTGTGTTTTGCGACGTTTCTGTTGTGGCGGATAGATTGACGGATTGTGAGTCAGATATTTGATTCAACTCTTCAGGTTCTGGTTCACATTATTTATTTATGCAGCTCTAGGATCTAGAATCCAATCCTCTGAAAAAAAAACCCAGATTAAGCAAAATTACAGAAAAAAATGCTCATTTTGTGGGAAATGCTAATTTAACGGTGACACCATCGTCGGCTCTTCGCTTCCCAAGAGATAGATTTCAGGATATCAGGACGCCCCCTTAAGGAGGATTCCCAGAAAGGTCCAGCTGGGAGGACGGTGGACCCAGAACTTGCTGGAGGGCACTGTTTGGGTCATGTGACCTGGGAACGCCTCGGGATGAGCTGGAGAGTGTTGCTGGGGAAAGGGATGTTTGGTTCACCCTGATGGCGAGTGATCTCGTCCTCTGCTCAGAGGTGAAGGGGCGTTTGAAGATAAAGCTCCCCCTGGTGTCGGAAATATACAACCGACCTCTCCGAACATCGATCCAGTTCTTCCTCTCACTGATGTCTATGAGGGAATAAAATAAAAACAAGATCCATGAAATAGATCTCGAGTTTTCGCGAAAGGATCTGCGTTGTGGATGATGTTTCTTTAGCATCCCCGACTTTACGAGAATATAATTAAAACGTCGTACAAACTGTACGATGTTTTTTAATGCGTGCTCTCGGAGCAGCAAACGGACTGCGATCAAGTAAACGTCCTTTTCATCCCCAGTTTTTACAGCACATAAGAAACTTATTCGTCAAAATGTGCGTCGTGATCGGGACTAACGAGTAATCTGTTTTACAAAACAACAACAACAAATCATCCAACGGTTTTCCTATGAATGGAAAAAAGGTTTGGAAGAAATCGTCATGAGAAACAACAAACATTCAGTCAACGAGTGAATGAACGCTACTAACAAAACTACAAAACTACAAAACTACAAAACTACAAAACCACAAAACTACAAAACTACACAACTACAAAACTACACAACTACAAAACTACAAAACTACAAAACTACAAAACTACCAAACTACCAAACTACAAAACTACACAACTACACAACTACAAAAGTGTTACTACTGCTGCTGCAGTCCAGGTTCATACAGTGAAACGCTTCAGGTTCATAGGTGTATGTGTGTGTGTGTGTGCTTGTGTGTGTGCATGTGTGTGTGTGTGTTTGTGTGCATGTGTGTGTGTGTGTGTGTTTGTGTCTCTCCATCTGGTGGCGGAGCAGCAGCTCTCAGTGATCTACAGCCTCTGGGGGGTAAATAAACAAATCCCCCCCCCCCCTCCCTCCTTCTCCTGATTTTATCTTTACGCTGTAAAAACTGTTTTTAGAAAAGCCCAGTTTAATATTTTGAGCCCGACTAAAGGTTTACATTCCACGGATTTAACGTTCTTCTAATTTGGCCTTTGTTGGTGTGGCGTGTCCCCAGCAGATCGCCACCGACCCCCAACAACCCACCCACCCACCCCTCCTGTTCCACTTCATACTCTTCCTCTCCCTCTTCCTCCCTCTCGTCTCCTTCATCCTCCTCCGCTGAGGTGGAGCTCCGCGGGCCGGACCTGAAGGACCTCCCGCTCCGTCCGTCTCTCCGACCATAAACATTTTTCTCCGAGGCATAACTCAAAAATCCTTCGGTGTGTTTTCCTGAAACCTGGCAAACACTTCAACCAGATGCTGGAGGGAAATTTGGAGCGAGAAATTTGATCCTTTCAGAAAAAGCTCCACACTTTAGCCTGAACGTTTCCCATCAAACATCTGGACAGGAGCGGGATGAAGAACACATTTTCAGCTTTAGCAGTGATTGAACACGAATCCTTACTTTCAGACGCCCCGAAACTCCGTTTAAACTTTAAACTTTTCACAAAAATAATGACATTTCTCAGGCTTTTCAAACATTTCTCTATTTTATTTACAGTTTTAAGACAACCAGAGGTCAAAGTTCACCAAATCTACAGAAATGGTCCGGTTTGGCGGTGGCTTGTTTCACAGTAGGAGCTAAAATCCTCATTAAATTATACTTTCATTTCACTCTAAATGCATATTTTTACATAGAAATGGAGTCAGACCTGGTCTGGATTTATTCCTTTTGTCTGAATCACCAGCAGGATGAAGAAACGTGAATCTTCATTCTCTGAATTACAGGACAAGATTAAAACATTTGCAGTTTAAGTCGTTGTAAAGTTGATCAGAACTTGATCAGAACTTGATCAGAACTTGATCAGAAACATCTCAGGACGCTCGTTAGTGATGCAACATCAGTGATGGAACCGGCGTTTTTTTTCTACAGATGCTCATTTCTTCAGAGGTCAGACTCTGCTTCTCGCTCACGCTCTGTTGCCGTCGCCACGGTAACCTGACCTGCAGCTGGAGACACACAGCTGATTTCGTTTAGCCTGAGACGGATGAAAGCGAGATGGTGCCCGAGTGACTGGTTCACACCAACCCAGGAAGACTTTCACCTCTACGAACAGAATTCAGCCCCTTAAAACATTTAACCTTAAAAAAATCCCACGTCTTTGACACTTTATGGGAGTTTTTTTACAGTTTTTACATCAAACTGTTTATTCTTAGACGGTGCATTCAGTTGTTGTGGGAAATCACAGCGTCCATTGTGATAAATGTGTAAATACTTCTCTGCAGCGACAGCGACGTATGTTAGAACGGTACGGGAGATATACGGGAGCTGTAAGACAGGGTTAAAGGTGGAGGTGGGACTGCACCAAGGATGGACTCTGGGCCCCTTCTTGTTTGCTGTGGTGATGGACAGACTGACAGAGGAGGTCAGCAGGAGTCTCCATGGACTGTGATGTTGGTGGAGGACATTGTGATCTGTAGTGAGAGCAGGGAGCAGGTGGAGGAGAACCTGGAGAGGTGGAGGTAGGCGCTGGAGAGAAGAGGAATGAAGACAGAATACATGTGTGTGAACGTAAGGAAGGCAGGAGGAGGTGAGGGCGGAGGAGTCTAGGTGGAGAAGGTGCAGGAGCTAAAGGGTCAACTGTTCAGAGCAGCGGGGAGTTTGGAGAAGCGAGTGCAGGCAGGGTGGAGTGGGTGGAGAAGAGTGTGAGGAGTTATCTGTGACAGAAGAGCAGCAGCAGGCGTGAAGGGAAGAGTTTCCAGGCTGGCGGTGAGAGCAGCTGTTTCTGGAGTAAATGGAATGTATCAATAATTATGTTTTTGTGAGTCAGGAATCGGCTGAAAATGAAATCTGTGGTGTTTTATGTTCGAGTCCTTCATCAAAGAGGAGGAGGAGGAGGACTCCGTGTTTGTACAGTAGTCTGAAATGGACAAACTGAAAACCGGCTCTTGAGGACATTTTCTGTTTTTGAGTCTAAGTAGCATGAAGGTAGCGACACTGTAAAAAACAACGTTGTTGGTAAAACTCAAAAAGTATTTACTACTTTAACCAAATTGATAAGTTCGGATCAAAAATACGTCATTGAATTTCGAGTCACTAGTTGAAGTCATTTTCTTTTTACAGTGCAAGATTTAGACCACAAATGCATTTTAAAAAAAAGATAAAGTGATTTTCCATCATTTAAATCATTAAATCTCTTCCTGAAAACATTTTTTCACGGTTTTTCCTTCCAAAGAGCTAAAATAAAAAACAGTAAACACATATTTGTTCATTAAAGCTGCATAAATCTGACATTCCTTTCTTCCTGCGGCGCTTTAAGACAAATATTTAAGTATTTTCAACTTTAATATTAGACTTGATGATAGGTCATTTTAGTTTGTTCTACCGCCGAACAATTCTTTCTTTTATTTTTACAGCATACAATAATATGTAACAAAGAATAATATTGGTGCATCATCTTTAACCCATAGTTTTAAAAAGAACTACATCTATAGATATATTAATATAAAGGAACAGCTTCAGAGGACACGGGGTGTGGTCCTAGATGATGACATCATCGTGACACTTGGAGGCCACCGTAGATTCCTGGTCAGGGAGGGGTGAGCTGATGTTTTGTGAGTTTTTATTCACTTTTGTGTCGATACTGCTGAGATTAAAGGAGCTTCTACTCCAGCAGAGACCCCCAGTTTGATTTCATGGGGGTCAGGATGATACGCCATCATCTGGTCCAGGAGGCGGAGCGTGTCATAGAGGTGAGAGGTCACATTCCACAGGGATGATATCACTCCTGCATTTATAAGGACAGCAGCCGGAGAAAAAAAAGCAGAGGAGCTGCATCCACTTAGTCCAGACTTTTATTGTGAAACATTAAAAGTCGGGGTCAAATCAGTCAAAAGAAGCACTGGAAGGTTTTGGATCCACATTTCAGAAAATTTTGTGGAGTTGTTGAAACAACCTCATTCAATTCTGGTGATGAAGATAAGGTTCCAGGTATTCTAAAAAAGAAAAATTCAACATTTTGGGTAATTTCTCTGTAAACTTCTCTAAAAAGTTGGTCAACTGATCTCCACAAACTTTGCTAGACGGATGGTTCTTGTTCTGAACCCCTTAAAGCTCCTCCTACCCAGTAGTTCCTTGACATTACGCTTCATCTGAACTACAAACCAACTATTAGGTGTATTTCCATCACCTTGGTGATCATTTAAATAATTTATTTTCACTGTCAGTGACATTGTACCTGTTACTATGATCGAATGATATGTTACTATGTCTGAGTAATATGTAACTATGTGTGAATAATATATTACTATGTGTGAGTTATCTGCTATTATGTGTGAGTAATCTAATACTATGTGTGAATAATCTGCTTCTTTGTGAGAAATCTGCTAATATGTGTGAGTAATCTGTTACTATATGTAAATAATATGCTACTATGTCCGAGTAATCTATCAGAATGTGTGAGTAATCTGCTGTTATGTGTGAGTAATCTGCCGTTATATGTGACTTATCTAATACTATGTGTGAATAATCTGCTTCTTTGTGAGTAATCTGCTAATATGTGTGAGTAATCTGAGTAATCTGTTACTAAATGTGAATAATATGTTACTATATGTAAATAATATGCTACTATGTCCGAGTAATCTGTCACTATGTGTGAATAATCTGCTTCTTTGTGTGAGTAATCTGCTACTATGTGTGAGTAATCTGCTACTATTTGTGAATAATCGACTACTATGTGTGAGTAATCTGTTACTATGTGTGAGTAATCTGATACTATGTGTGAGTAATCTGTTACTATGTGTGAATAATCTACTACTATGTGTGAGTAATCTGTTACTATGTGAGAGTAATCTGATACTATGTGTGAGTAATCTACTACTATGTGTGAATAATCTACTACATGTGTGAGTAATCTGTTACTATGTGAGAGTAATCTGATTCTATGTGTGAGTAATCTACTACTATGTGTGAATAATCTACTACCATGTGTGAAAAATCTGTTACTATGTGAGAGTAATCTGATACTATGTGTGAGTAATCTGCTACTATGTGTGAATAATCTACTACCATGTGTGAAAAATCTGTTACTATGTGAGAGTAATCTGATACTATGTGTGAGTAATCTACTGCTATGTGTGAATAATCTACTACCATGTATGAAAAATCTGCTACTATGTGTGAGTAATCTGATACTATGTGTGAGTAATCTACTACTATGTGTGAATAATCTACTACTATGTGTGAGTAATCTGCTACTATGTGTGAATAATCTACTACTATGTGTGAGTAATCTATTACTATGTGTGAGTAATCTGTGATTAAACCCAAAAATTACTAGTATTTCTATCCTCACCTGATTAAATTTAGAGATATTAGATATTAAATTTATCAGAATATTTCAGAAAAACCATAAACAAAAAATCGGTGAATTAACTGAAAAAAAACTTTAAAAAAAACAACTTTATCACATTTCAGAGAAATACGACAAAGTTCATGTTACTTAGTTCAGGATCTTGGACAAGGACAAAACATTTTGATGGCTAGATGACTGGATCAGAACATCTGTAGATGGTGGTTTTAATGTTATGGCTGACCGGTGTTTATATCTTCATGATTAGAACCTCTCAGGTTCTTAGTTTTCATAGTTCTGTGTTCAGTGAGTCGTTTTAAATGATGTGTTTTTAAGTGTTTTTCATGTTTTCTACTTAATAACAACTTTATTGTGATTTTAACGCATCAATGACGCCGGGCGCCGTGACGCTGTGATGTCACGAATGCGTGGAAATGCATCAACTTCTGTGTCGGTTCGGTTCTTCTGGGTTCTTTCTAATATTTTGTTATAAGAGTTTTATGATCTGATCATGAAGCACTTCCTGTCTTTGATGAAAAGATGGCGGGGGAACCTCCTCGCGTCGTTCCGGAACATCTCGTTAGTAATGCTGCTTGAATATTAAACCTGAAACAAATCAGTAGCGGGGCCGACGTGTCGGCCGGCGCCGGTCCGATGTCAGCCACTCAGACGCGTCTCATAAAAGGGATAAATGGGTTTGTTAGATTTTTACAATGTGCAAATGATCAAGCGCTGGAGGAAGTGGCTCGTGTTGGCGCTGAGGCGAAACCCAAATCAAATTGTCCCAGAAATGTTTGGGTCCGAGGTGATAACAGCAGCTGAGGTTCCATCGCCGGACCTCCGAGCGCTTTTCTGCTCCGAGTGAGAAATTCTTCTCTTTGAGCTTCAACAGAGACGATGATGTGTGTGTGTGTGTGTGTGTGTGTGTGTGTGTGTGTGTGTGTGTGTGTGTCTGTGTGTGTGTGTGTGTGTGTGTGTGTGTGTGTGTGTGTGTGTGTGTGTGTGTGTGTGTGTGTGTGTGTGTGTGTGTGTGTGTGTGTGTGTGTGTGTCTGTGTCTGTGTGTGTGTGTGTCTGTGTGTGTCTGTGTGTGTCTGTGTGTGTGTGTGTGTGTGTGCTGGCTAACTGGGCAGTGGATAAGTGCCGGTCCGTATGAACAGGCCTGTTTACAGTCTGATGTGGTCTCCCAGTCTGGTTCTAATGTACTTTCCAATGCATGCTAAGGTTCTGGATGGGACTGAGGAGGAGGAGGAGGAGGAGGAGGAGGAGGAGGAGGGGGGGGGGGATTGCTGGATTTCATTTGGACATGGAACTTAACCGGTTTCCCTTTACTGACAGTACCGCCGCCCTGATCCGATCCGTCCCCCCTGACGGTTCTGTCTATGAAAAAGTCTGAAAAAGACGTTTGAAAATCGTTTTGACGACGTTTGTCAGCGAAACATGAAATCACATCCGTCCATCTGGAAACCTGCAAATACTTGTGATTTTTCCCCTCAAAAATGTCTGAAATGTTGATTCAATGTGGAAGAGAGAGAAAAAAGGTCCAGATTGCATGTGGGCCGGCCCGTCTGGCTGGACCGGCCCACATCTGCTCCGGCGTTCCTGATGTCATGTTTGCACCTGCACCTTCCGTCCGTCTGCAACCCATTTTCCCTGCGTGATTGTTCGCCTCTCCGTCGGCCTGAACTCACGTTTCGTTTCTGTTCTCTCTCCTGGCAGACGAGCGCGGCGGCCCCCCGCTGAGACGGCAGCGGTACCACTTCAACGTCAGCTCCCTGGAACGGGACGGGCTACTGGGGGCCGAGCTGCGGATCCTGAGGAAGCGCCTCTCGGACCACCGTAGGTCGTCGGCGGGAGTCGTGGACGGACGAGGAAGGGGTGGGGGTTCATCTCCGTGTTTGAAGCTGTACGCCTGCGCCTCAGGTAAACATCAGGCGGTCCCGCTCCAGACCCGGATCCTGGAGGATCTTGCCGGATTTGCCAGCAAATGGGAAGTTTTTGACGTCTGGAAAGTCTTCAAGGGCTTCAAGAACCAGCAGAACCAGCACCCCCAGCAACTTTGCTTTGACTTTGAGGTGCTGGAGCACAGAGGGGGCCGCCCTATGGATCTGCGCACCCTTGGGTTTGCCCGACCCGGCCGGACCACCAAGGAAAAGGCCTTCTTTTTGGCATTTGGCAAAAGCAAGAAGCGCGACCTTTTCTACAACGAGATCAAAGCCCGGTCCGGCCACGATAACAAAACTGTCTACGAGTACCTGTTCACCCAGCGACGCACGCGGCGAGCTCCCGCCGCCAGAGGGGCCAAAAAAACCCTGCAGCCGCCGCCGCCGCCGCCGCCGCCGCCGCCATCCATCCCCCAGCACCAGGCGGCGAAGGCGCAGACGAGGCCGCGGTGCCACCGGAGGCGCCTCCACGTCAACTTCAAGGAGATGGGCTGGGACGACTGGATCATCGCGCCCCTGGAGTACGAGGCCTTCCACTGCGACGGCGTCTGCGACTTCCCCATCCGCTCGCACCTGGAGCCCACCAACCACGCCATCATACAGACCCTGATGAACTCCATGGACCCGGAGTCGACGCCGCCCACCTGCTGCGTCCCGACCCGACTCAGCCCCATCAGCATTCTCTACATCGACTCGGCCAACAACGTGGTCTACAAGCAGTACGAGGACATGGTGGTGGAGTCGTGTGGGTGCAGGTAGCAGGACGGACGGGGGCTCTCGTTTCCCGTCGGACCCTAGACAGCGAACTCTCGCTTGTGCGACAGGCGTGGCCGCTCAGACTCAAGTGGACCACCAGGCCGCATACCAGAGTCTCCGCCGAAGACTAAACACAGACAGACGAACCCGCGGAGGACGTCCTCTTGGGGACTGGAGAAGAACCGGAGGCTCAGCAGGAACGCGGCTCTGACTTCCTGCGATGTGGATCTTCTTCCTGATTGGTGTAAAAAGTTTGCGTGTAACAGAAAATGCTATATAAACACGAATTATACTCAGAAAAGACAAAAAAAAACGGGCCCCTTTTTTCTTCCAGCACTTATCCAGCCCCATTCCGACCTTCGGTGAAGAGTAATTTGTGCGTCTTATCCCAGAGCTTTTTTTTTTTCCCTTCTGTACGAAGCATGTGAGGAATGTGTGATGTATAAATACAGGCCGGTGATGAAGTGCTGATCTGACCCGCTCCGAATGTGGGAAAGTTGCATAAACTACTCTTCAATAAAAAAAAAAATTAAAAAAAAAAGTCTCATTGACTGAGATCCAAAGTCCTATCAGTCGGAACCGGAGGCCCGCCCGGCGTCTGCAGACTAAACTATCAGAGGAATGTGAAAGATTTCAGAAAGATACTCACGGCGTACAACAAGAACCGTGTGTGGTGTCGGAGGAGTTCAGGTGATGAAGACGAGTTACAGCGCCGGTTCTGTTTCGTTTGATGTCTGCGGCCAAGAACCTTGGCCTGAAATCTGAAGTCCGTCCGTCTGTTTTCCATAATTGCTTAGTGGCCGTTGACATGGCGACGGTTTGTTGAGGCTTTTGTTCACACGAACGAACCGCTGTCACCTCATGGGCCTTCATCGCAGCGTTTAACCCGATAGTGCAACGGAACCAGAACCGCCATGTTACTGGGTTATTACATGAGTTATGCTAATGATGCCGACGTTTAGTTCGGGCGTATCCTTCCGTCATTAACCAGGAACAAAGAAATAATTACATTTTCTGATGGGAGGAAGAGGAGGATCAGCAGCTGAGGCGGTTCTTTCAGAACTCGGACTAAGCCCCCGAATCCCTGCGTTGTACCATTACCCCTCCTGATTGGACTCATTAATAATCTCAAACATTCCAAAGTGACTCAACCCAACTGTTTCTATGATGTCATCAGTCTGTTCTAGGATCAGATCCCACAGTGACTCAGTGATGAAGATAAATACAGTTAACTAGTTTTTCTGGACTGATGGTTTCCACAAAAAAAACAAAAAACACAGTGAGTGAAATATGAAGTAAAACATGATCCATCTCCTCGAGTCCATTCATCTGCACCACATTTGGACTAAATCGGACCGACTGACGAGAAATTATGGCCCCGAAAACATTTGGAAATAAATCTCCCTCTAGTGGCGGAAATGTGCAGCACACCTTTCCAAAGATCCATCCGGTTCCACCTCGTCTTTTAAGATCGATGGAGGTGTGAAAATTTGAATCCAGTTCTGGACTCCCTAGGGAGTCCAGAACGTTTGGAGATGGATCCTTTGTGAATTATTTACAGAACCAGTCCCAGTTCGGATCGCCAACAGCAACGGTCTCGCTGTGATGAAGTCCACCGTTGTGATCTTTAGAAAAACTTCAAGGTTCTGGGCCAGGAGGTCCGGTGGTTTGCTTCTAATTCTTCAATCTCTAAGTTAACATTACTTTTGGGTTTTTGAATAAACGGCAGAACCGCCTCCTTTTAAGCCTCGATCGGAGTTTACAGATTAAACTAGAACCCGGACCTGCACTTCTCCAGAATCCTCAGGCGTGGGACGGATCATAGAACTATCAGCGCCGGGATGAGGCTCAACCATCCCAGGGATCAACTAGACGTATTCCGGCGAAAAGTCCCCAATCCCCTGTGTTGTACCAGCAATACTCCTGATTGAAGTTTTGTCAGAGGACGTGTTTCTGTGAAGGAAAACTCCCCCTAGTGATCAAAATATGAACTGCTAACGTGAAATACGGTAAAAACGAGGAAGATCTCCTCAAGTCCATTCATAGTCACCAAATTTGGACTGACTGGCACCAACATTGAAGAACTTCTGCTTAAAACGAGCCTTTTTCACAAAAATCTCCCCCTAGTGAGTAAAATATGAACTACTGGAGTTAAATATGAATCTCTAATGCAGGGACCTGGGGGGGCCGCGGCGGCGCCGACGAAGACTCCATTGGGGGTCATCCTCATGAGAATAACCACAAGTCTGTTCTTCGTCGTTTAATGGTTAATAAGTTTTTGATTTTATAGAACTCAGAAGAAGTGAAGAGAGAATTGAAGGAGGAGGACGAGAAGACGAAGATTGGGGAGGAAGATCGTGTCCTCATCTCAGGAGGAGGATAACAGAATTGCTAGGAGAGGAAGAGGAGTTTCTCCCGCTGTCTGCTTGAGGGCGGGACATCGGATCAGACCCGTGGATCAGAACCACGTCAAACATGTGACTGTGTATGTGTGTGTATGTGTGTGTGTGTATGTGTGTGTATGTGTGTGTGTGTATGTGTGTGTATGTGTGTGTGTGTATACACACACACACACATACACACACATACACACACATACACACACACACATACACACACTCACACACACACACACAGACAAACTTATAGGCAACCATCTTGGAAATGGGCGGAGCCATAAATTGTTAAACATCTTAGAAAAACGGAAGAACAAATTAACATTTTGTAAAAAAAAAAAGAGAATAAAGAAAAATCGACCTTAAACAGATTTAAAGATGATAAATAACAAAGAAATGACTTTTAAATGATTAAAATGTTTGAAAACAAAGATACAAAAATAAAAAACAAAGTCACATGTTGTAAAAATAAAACTACAATACATCATTTTTACTTTTTGTCTCAAGACTAACACATTTTTTTTTCTTTTTTCACTTTTTACATTTCTGTTTTCCCAGACTCAACATTTATTTTGGTCTTTTCTGAAAATGTTTGACGTCTCGTTTTATTTGTGAAGCACCTCCGTACATTATTCTACCGCCTGAGGGGTGGAGGCAAAATGTCCTGGTGGTGTTCTTCTAGAATGAGGCTGATCTTCAGAGCTGCAGCTATAGAGGTATGAAGCTGATGATGATGATGGTGATGATGATGATGATGATCCACACGATGAAGATCTGGGAAAGAGTCGTGGAGGCTGGGTGAAGACAAGAGGAGACAATCTGTGAGCAGCAGGATGGTTTCCTCCCATGAAGGAGTTCTACAGATGAGATGTTTGCTCTGAGGGAGCAGGTGGAGAAGTACAGAGAAGGTCAGAAGGGATTGTGGGATTGCATGAAGAGGTCTCAGGTGGAGGTGGGTCTGCATCAAGGATGGTCTCTGAGCCCCTTCTTGTTTGCTGTGGTGATGGACAGGCTGACAGAGGAGGTCAGCAGGAGTCTCCGTGGACTATGATGTTGGTGGAGGACATTGTGATCTGTAGTGAGAGCAGGTGGAGGAGAACCTGGAAAGGTGGAGGTATGCGCTGGAGAGAAGAGGAATGAAGACAGAATACATGTGTGTGAATGAAAGGGAGGTGAGGATGAAGGAGTAGAGGTGGAGAAGATTGTGAGGAGTTATCTGTGACAGAAGAGGAGCAGCAGGAGTGAAGGGAAAGGTTTCCAAGATGGAGGTGAGAGAAGTTCTGCTGGATGGTTCAGAGACGGTGGTTCTGACCAGAAGACAGGAGGCGGAGCTGAAGATGTTCAGATGTTCTCTGGGAGTGAGGAGGAAGGACAGGAGTAGAAAGGAGACATCAGAGGGACAGTCCAGGTGAGACGTCCTGGAGACAAAGTCAGAGAGGACAGAGTGAGATGGTTCTGACCCGTGAAGAAGAGGAGGGATAGTGGATCTACTGGTAGAAGGATGCTGGAGATGGAGCTGCAGGCAGGAGAAGAAGAGAAAGACCAAAGAGGAGGTTTCTGGATGTGGTGAGAGAGGACATGCAGTTGGTTGGTGGGAGAGAGGAAGAAGCTGAGGAGGAGATGAAGACAGATGATCTACTTTGACCCCTGAAGGAAACTTCCGGAACACCGTTCTTTATTCTACAACATTTTCCTCCTGATGATTCTAGAAACCAAAGAGAAGAAAAAACACTTTAAATCCTTTTACTGCCCAGAAACTAAATCTAGCTTTACATCATCATCATCATCATCATCATCATCATCGTCATCATCATCATCGTCATCATCATCAGGATCCAGAACCTCTCCAAGCGTGATGGTTGCTGTGAACACACTCAGACCACACCTGGACTTCCTGGCCCCTCGTGAAGAACCATCAGCGCCGGGCCGACGGCTGGTTTCTCCTCCAGCGGCGCTGATGTCAGCGTTTCCTCTAATCAAAGCTGAGGCGTGTCGGGGTCGGTGCCCGCTTCTCGCCGAACCCGACCCGACAGGCGGGTTCGCCGGCCCAAACGCCGGAGACTCTCGCCAGACGTTACAAAGAGCAGACGGCGTCTGGAAACGTCTGCGTTGGCGTCTGGACAGAAACATCCAGACAGCCGCTTGTTTTTTAAGCGGCGGCTGAAGTTCTCCAGGAGGAACCGGGTCTCGCAGCTGCAGGAGCTCCTTCTGTCACAGATAACTCCTCACATTCTTCGCTACCAACTCCAACCTGCCTGCACTCGCTTCTCCACCTCTTCTCCACACTCCCTGTTGACACCAAGTCCTTAAACTCCTGCACCTTCTCCACCTCTACTCCTTCATCCTAACCTCCTCCTGCCTCTCTTTCATCTCTAGAACATACCTTCGACTCTCCAGGTTCTCCTCCACCAACTCCCGGCTCTCACAACAGATCACAGTGTTGATCTCCTCCACCAACATCATAGTCCACGGACACTCCTGACCTTCTCTGTTCTTCTCCATCTGCTCCTTTTGACATTCTCTGTTCTTCTCCATCTGCTCCTTCTGACCTTCTCTGGTCTTCTCCATCAGCTCCATCTGACCTTCTCTGTTCTTCTCCATCAGCTCCTTCTGACCTTCTCTGTTCTTCTCCATCAGCTCCTTCTGACCTTCTCTGTTCTTCTCCATCAGCTCCTTCTGACCTTCTCTGT
>VRLP01009136.1:0-13861 GCA_009660295.1 Lophius piscatorius
AATCCTTCTGCTCACTTACAAAGCCCTTAACGGTCAGGCACCAACGTATCTGAAGGAGCTCATAGTTCCATATTATCCAATCAGAACTCTGCGCTCCCAGCATCCAGGGTTACTTGTAGTACTTAGAGTCTCCAGAGGTGGAATGGGAGCCAGAGACTTCAGCTATCAGGCTCCTCTCCTGTGGAACCATCTCCCAATCTCGGTTCGGGGGGCAGAGACCCTCTCTACATTTAAAAGTAGGCTTAAAACACTCCTTTACGATAAATCTTATAATTAAGGCTGGCATAAGCTAGCTCTTAGCTATGCTGCTATAGGTTTAGACTGCTAGGGGATCTTCCATGATGCACTGAACTTTGCTCTCTTCCTCTCTCACTGTCCCTCTTTATACATCCCTCTCACTTTAATGCATGTTACTGGATTAATACATGTTAAATGGTTTAATGCATGTTAGTGGATTATTGCTTGTTACTATCTTGACTTCTTCCCTGGAGTCTTTGTGTTTTCTCGCCCTGTAAGATCACATGGTTGGTGATTGCATCTGCTGCTATGGATCTGCTCGATGTCCACTGATCACAAGACGCTCAAGATGATGATTACTATTATTATTATTATTATTATTATTATTGTATAGTATTTCCCCATAAGCTATTGCTAAATGTTACATTGCTATTAATGTTATTATCAACCTGGGATCCCTGCTGCCAACGCGCCCCAACCCTGGAGAAGCGGACGACAGTGGATTAGCATAAGCTGATATCATTGCTTCTCTCTCTCTCCCTCTCTCTCTCTCTCTTTTCAAACCCGACCGGTCATGGCAGTAGTCTGTCCACCCTGAGTTTTGGATCTGCTCGAGGTTTCTGCCCTCGAGGCAGTTTTTTCTCGCTACTGTTGCCAAGTACTTGCTCACGGAGGAATTTGTTGGGTCCTGTAGATAATTATATAAAGAGTTTGGTCTAGACCTGCTCTTTCTGGAAAGTACTTTGAGACAACTGTTGTTGTGAATTGGCGCTATAAATAAAGATTGATTGATTGATTGATTGATTGATTGATTGATTGATTGATTGATTGATTGATGGTTGCTTCGATGGATGGATGACGGGATGCATGGATGGCTGGTTGCATGGATGGATGGCTGAATGCATTGATGTATGGAGGGATGGATGCATGGATGGCTGGATGCATGGATGGATGATGCATTTAGGGATGGATGGTTGCATGGATGGATGGATGGATGCATTGGTGGTTAGATCGATGGATTGATGGATGGATGGATGGATGGACGCTTGGATGGATGGATGAATGCATGGATGGATGGTTGCATGGATGGATGGATGAATGCATTTAGGGATGGATGGATGCATTGGTGGTTAGAGTGATAGATTGATGGATTGATGGATGGATGGATGGATGGATGGATGGATGGACGCTTGGATGGATGGATGGATGGATGGATGCATTTAGGGATGGATGGATGCATTGGTGGCTAGATTGATATATTAATAGATTGATGGATTGATAGATTGATGGATGGATGGATGGATGGATGGATGGATGCATGGCCGGATGGCCGGATGTATGGATGGATGCATGGCCGGATGGAGGTATAGATGGATGGATACATAGACAACTTTCCCTTTGACCTTGGTTAACTCCATCTCTTATCAGACCGTGGAACATCAATATATTTCATGGTGGATTCCAGCCTCTTGAATCATACATGTGAATCACAACAGAAAATGATAACAGGATTTAGAGTAAACGTTTTCAAACCTTTCACACGTGCTATCTTCCGGCTGCAGACCTGCAGCAGCTATCAGAATCCAGTGTTCAAGGAATATCTTAATAAGAGATTAAAAAGGACTGATTACTCAGATTTTAGCGAGGCATAACATGATCCAGAATCCAGAGTTAATGACTCAATCTGATAAATGAGCATGACTTATCATGAAAATAGATGAGGTTTAGAGGATCATTTATCTTATTTATGTAACTCTGGACTAAATCCAATCTTACGATATTGATGGTTACGGTAAAGAACCTGAAGCCTGTTGGCTACAACGGCAACTACTGCCTGAGCGGAGGCAAATTGACAGAATCACTCCATTATTATTACTGTACATACCCTGGATGGCACGTATGTTTCCACTCAGGCAATCCTTCAAATTCTTTGAAAAGATCTTAAACAAGGTCCAGCGGCATGATAATCAATCATTGACAGAAAGATAGATAACGGCGTGAGCTCAAAGCTGCATAATGAAATAAATCAAGTAAGACTCTCAAGGGCATGTTCAGAATAACTGAAACGTTCCTTGTCCAAGTGACTTCATGTCAAATTAGACGAAGTCCACTGTAAAAAATAATAACTAATATATGTGTTTTTTAATAGGTTCTGGAAATACATTTCAAGCAAGTGCAAATGCATCTGGAATATATTATTTCACTCAAAGAGCTCTTTTGTTAATTGTATCAGCACTCGGGCCTAATGAGAGAAGATACCAGCATGTTAGTAACTTTGCACAATACATGCTTTCTATTTGTTATCAGTGTGGTAAAAGTGTAATACATTCACTAGAGAGGTTTTTTTTAAATTTCTTAAAAGTGGTTTGCTCTTGCAATGTTGAAGTAACGCTATATGTGATTCAGAATGCGCATTTATAATCTATTTGTTTATGCTACATATCACCTCCTACCTATCACCACATACATATCACCACCTACACAAAATGTATTTACAAAAAAAATAGTTAGATAGATAGAGATCATTTAGAACATTTATCATCATCAACATTTAGACATCCTTCCTATTGTATGTGTGGCAGCAGGACTTATCCAGTACCATGCAGTTGCTGGAGCCAGATGAGAGTTCTGTCGTTGAGGGCTGTGGGGTCTACCTCCTTTTCTGGAGGTTACAGAACATAATAGATGATGTGCTGCTGTGTTTGCTGCTCTGACCCCAGCTACGCATGTTCTTCTCCTTCCACTTTCGGCTGTTCTCTTTCGGGGTTCGATATAGTGAATCATCTGTTTCCATCCATAATTACAGCCAGTACCCTGCTGGCTTACATTACCAGTGATGGTATTTGTTGACCAATGACCCAACCGATTAGGTTTGAAAATCAGTTTGGTGTTCCGTATATTGATTTGGCATAGGTTTTACACCGGACGCCCTTACTGAAGTAAACCTTTCCCATTCAAGGGGAAGGTTTAATTTGGTCACTTACCAATCTAATTTCCCATCAAGGTATATGGGAGATGGATTTGAGGGCATGGATGACCTTAGTTTTAGTTTCTGCCATCCTCAGCTTCAGTCTGAAGGTTTGCTGAGACAGGCCATTACTGAACCTTGGGAGGGTCTTTTTCTCAGGTGTGACAACCAGCTTGGTGTTCAGAAATGTAGAGCTGATATTAGCTTGTTTGCATCGATCCCTTTGTTCTTACTTTCTCGCTTTTAATGAGCTCACTCTTCATAGAAATAGTATGACATATTATATATTCCACTTTTTTTTTTCTTTCTCGCCAAAAAGTGGGTGTGAGCTTGAAAGATCTCTCTCAATATCCGAGCAAACCTCAGTCCACCTTATTATCATTTCAAATCGTTATGCTTCTCTGAGAGTTGTATCAATAATCAGATCTAACTCAAGAAAAGGCATATTTCTCAGAATATTGAATTGAATTGCTGCTTTTATTCTTTCCCTGCTTTGATGAATTAGTGTCATAAGAAGCGAAGATGAGGCTCGATTGCAACAATTACTATGACTCTTTCTTCAATATCCAGATCCTAAGTATCTCACACAGCGATCTAGCTCCAATCAGCCGCCGGCTCTCTGCTGAGTCATTAGTGACTGAGAATATTAATCACAATCCAACACCTCCAGCTAATTTCCGTTCCTCCAGAAATACAGGCCATCCCCTAATACTCTGGGTATTTCTGTCCATTGCCATGTTCTGTTGATTTTTTTTTCTCCTTCCCCTTCTCGTTTTCTGAAAAAAACAATCAAAGGTTTGTATAGATTACATATTGAATATATGTCAGATATTTTCAGGGCTCTGTGTGTCATTATGCATTGACGCAATTGTCTGGAAATGAGCTTCAAAATAGCTTTTTTTCCTTAAAATGTGTGTAAGCTGTCGCATATACAAACATATTTATGCTGAAGACAAAAAACTTAATTCTCTCAAATTTCAAGTGCAAATTGGCTAAAATCCATGTTAGAGCATTCATTGTTTTAAAAATCGAATGAGAAGTCTACAAGTAATCCCTGCCCTCTGATGTGAATATCATTACATTTAAGTTCTTTCCTTAAATTCTTACATTTTGGTTGTAAGACCAAAGGATGACACTGAGACAGTATTTGGGTTGATATACTTCAGTATCCAATTTATTATGTTGGATTTAGTCAATACCACTTGACTAAAACTACCATTTTAGTCAAGTGGTATTTGACTAAAATTATGAACGCAGAACACACCGATTAGCCATAACATTAAAACCACCTAACTAATATTGTGTAGTTCCCTTTGTGTAGAACCAGCATGAACGTTTTCAGAAGTTTGTACAGAAGGTGCTCATCTGTGGGATCATATGGCATGGCCCTGCCCTCACTTTCCACGGGCACCCATGATCCAATTGCTTTTTCCACTTGGTAGGTGCTAAACGCTTTATCTAGCCATCGAGCCATCACCATTTCGCACTTGTCAAAGTTGCTCAGATCCTTATACTTGCCCATTTTTCCTGATTGGAACAGATCGACTTCAGAGGAAAATGTTCACCTACTGACTAATATGTCCCATCAGCTGAAGGGTAACAAGTTAATCAATGTTATTCCGACTTCACATGTCAGCGATTATCATGTTGTGCTCACATGCAACAATTGTTTTTCTACCTTTTTCAACATTGAAAGATTTGGCTTCTTGTGTTACTAGGTAGATTACTATGAAATACGGCATGTACCAAGATAATATCAAAATTAAGGAGCCATATCTAAGAAAAGCAGTCAAACTAACAATGGAATGTCGATTTTAGGCGACATAATGGGGTATCTGAGCTCCCTAAGCAGTCGTTTACTCCCTCTAGGTTCTTCTGTTTTCTTGTTTTCTCACTTCAAAGTAGGCCAACCGATATCCTGTAACGTGTGACATCCCATTATTTTCCAATCATTAAGTGTCTGTGAATTTTTCCGATTTAAGTGAAGATGATCTATGGAGGTTCTTGTTATTTGCAGATAAATCTGATTGTGAGTCTGGCGGCAGTGATCACCTGACAGGTGTGGCACATCAGGACGCTGATCAAACATAATTATTACAAAGGTACATCTTTAGGCTGGTCACAATCAATTCTACAATTTTACAACTCAACAGAATGACATGATGTTTTGAAGGAGCGGGAAATTGTCCCTTATCCCTTAGAGCTGTTTGCTCTGGATTCAATGTTCATTTCACCAAAACTGCCTCAAATTAAATTTCAGAGTATAATTTCGTGTGACCCCACCAGCCCAGGAGGAGCCAAGTAATCACTAACACAGATTTCACATAAGTTCCCATAATAATAAGTTGATTATGACCCAAAAATGCCTAAACATTTTAATAAACTTCAACAAAATGGGAACAAAACCAAATATGTCGCATTTATTTTTCAGTTGAGGGTAATTATTCCAACTGTTTACCAACGCATGTTAAAAAGGATTAATAAAGAATGCTGCTAAATAGGATGTTAATGCAAAGCTATACTTACAAAACAGGTAGTATTTAAGTTTAAAGCGCTGAGATCATTTAATCCACCTGACAAAGCTCTCCATTATTTGTGTGGCTCCACTAAAATCCAAGATTTCTACATCAAGGTTTCTGAATGGATGACGGAAAACATGGTGTTTAGTTACCAAATAAGCAGATTTGGAGGAGCATGACGTAGGAGGCGACACTGAAAACGTGATGCCTATCAACCTTTGAAAGAAATCCTTCTGTTACAACAGACCTTCTCCCATAGAAAACATTCTATAGCTGGTCACTGGTTACCGTATTTGCTTCAGATTTATTATCAGTGTGTTATTAACAGCAGTGAGCGTTGGGCTGCTTGAAGAGTAAATTGGACCCTTCCCAGGGGTCTGATGGTGGGATGTCTGGGCTCAATCTGGGATCACTGACTTGTAGCTCCTGGATGACCTTTAGATCCAGGATCTGTGACTGTCACATTAGCAGTAGTGTTGATCTTATACATCCCAATCATCTGCACATGACATGGCATAAATTTGCTTTGCTGCTTTCCCCATTCTTCAAAGTAATCTAAAAGTACTTAATGATCCGGCTGACAAGCTGTTTGATTGGTTGGCTGGTTTTTAATGATATGAATCCTATTTTTTCACAATGTATATATATTACGTATTAAGACTTCACAAACCAGCTGGGAATCAAGCTAGAAACTATGCTGAACTATAACACCATGTGCACCATTAAGACGGAGAGGTGACTATTTTTATTCATTGAATTAACACCAAAAGGAGCAGCAGGTACAGAAGCAGAAAGATCCATACTAGTAATTCTTCAATAAAACTTTGATTTACAATCCTCATAAAGCAAGTGGCTCCAGGCTTCAGCTCGAGCCGTGGCGCTCTCTCTCTCCTGTCAAAGCCAAAGAAAAACATGAAGACCTGGGTTAATTAATCAGGAGGTGGTTTTACTGCAGCAGGAGCCGGACTTTACCGCGTTATTACGCAATTTAGGTCATGCTTACCACGCTGAGCCCGATTGCCTTAATGTCTGCAGGGGTTATTGGTTTTCTGTAAAAGAACACTTTATGACTCCTAAACGCGACAACAGAAAACTGTTGGTTAGCTGAGGGTTCATTACATAGTTCTTAATTGCCATAATGGAAATATGCTGCTTTACTGGCTCTTTAATGAATTTGAAGTTCCGACCTTTTAATATTCCATTTAAGCAGGATGGATGAGGACAGGACATGACGGCGTACACTGAGCAAAGAAGTGACCAATGTTTGTGTTCTAGCAGAGTCATGGATCCGTCTTCTTGACAGCAAAATATCATTAGAAAAAGAAGTCTATAACCCTGCTGTACTGACAGAGACAGCCGGTTTGCTTTGAGCTAAATGCTATCAATGACATGATAAAATTAGGAATCAATTCAAAATGAGATGCTTCATCTTAATGGCTTTATCCTGTCGAATAAACTCATACAACAAAATACTCATGATGACAGCATGCTGAGCATTTCCTGATGTTCAGCAGATTTCCTTTCACCATATTCTTAATGTTTTAGGACGTGCTGTTTATTCCAACTAGGCAGAGTAGATGCGCACCAGACAAATGATTGTGTACACCCGCAACAATTCGGAAAAAGGGGACCCCTAAATAACCACTCATATTGGCACATTTGGCAATGATAACCATAAACCCCCTTTCATCAGCGGTTTTAATGAGCTCTGGGTAGTGAACACAAGTATGATGTCAAGGATACAAGGGGCTGAAAAGAGCTTCCTTCATAGGATGCATAAGCTCTGTCATAGAGATAAAGAGCTCAGACATTCGAAGGGAGACCAGAGTCAAGCCACTGCTCCTTCACACTGAAAGGAAAAGCCAGTTGAGGTGGTTTGGGTATCTGATCAGGATGCCTCCAGGACACCTCTCCTTGAAGGGTTACCGGGCACTGAACAACTGAAGGAGACCTGGAACTCATTGGAGAATTTATATATCTTATCTGACCTGGAACACCTTAGTTTCCTTGGACCTCGGGCCAAGCTGGTGAGAGCTTTGCAGGTGGAAGGGAGATCGGTAATACTCCTTTTGTTTTGCTGCCAGAGCGACCCAACCTTATATATGTGGAATAAAATACATGTAGAATGGAAATAGAAAAGACTGATATTACTTCATACACAAATATGCTAACATTAGCTTGGTTCTTCTTATTAGGCACCCCATTCTAAAAAGTAACGGCTGGTTTCAACGTCTCATATAACTTTGTATCAGAATAATTTGTGATATGGAAAATGACACACAGATATAGGCTAAAAAGAACAATTCATAAGTAGCATTGTCAACGCAGTCTACAAGCAAACTAACTGGTACATCTGGGATTGATATTGAGGTAGCTACCACTTATGCTAAATCAATGAGTTTAGCTGAAAAATAAAAATTTTTCAAGTTAATTCCCAATTCAACTGTGCAGGGTACAAAATTCAAAACAGGACGGTATAGACTTCTGGAAATTTGGATCGCTATATTTCAAATGTTACCAATTTACTCACACGTTTAAATCACCTGATTGTGAAGCCAAAGCTCATGAGTTTGATGGCCAAGGCATTAGCTGACTGACTCATTAACTACTCACACTCGCTTATAAAGATCTAGTGAAACCTCAGTTTGGAGGACTATCCTCGTACACATTCAGCCTACAGTCTTCCTTCGTACCACTCTGTCATCCCCACCATTCATGCATGCTCATCCTCAATTATCCGCTTCACGGTCTGGGACATCAATTGATATAAGCCGTAATCGTCACGGTGACACTCCATCACTATCAGCCAATCATCTCGCTGCCATCTTTCTAAACACGACTCTCACCATCCATTTGGTTCTTTAATGCTGCTGCTACAGACGCCCTCCACCTCAGCATCTCAACCCATGCCTCGCAGGATCCGTCAACTTTATCATTTATCAGTGTCAGCAAAGTCATTGGCCACCACCACCAAATCAATCAAATCAAATCAATTTTATTTATATCATGCCAATTGACAACGAGGACAGGTCATGAACAATAATCTTTACTAACAACTCTGACTTTGTCATGTAATCCTACACAGTACAACATTTTGACCTGTCCCTGAGGAGCAGTGGGCAGCCCCTTATGAAGAGCTCGGCAAGCACAATGGGGTTCAGGGTCTTAGTCAAGGACCTACGACATGTAGATTGCAGGGCTTGAACCGCCAACCTTTCCATCCTCCTATTGGGCGACGCAGCTCTGCCCAATGAGCTACAGCCACCCCCAAACTGCTTATCAGGCAAGATACGCTTCGATCAATGGCCCTATGGAGTTGGAGAACCAAAGACCAATCTCATAAATCATCTTTAATAATTAACATTCATCCTTTCTTCATTTTCCATATCTCCTAATTGAAACAAAATAGCTCCACTTCAACTGTCCAGTATCTGGTTGGGAGCAGTTCATTGGCATTTAGACTTTCTCACTCTCCACACTGCATGGCAAACATCAGACCAATCTGAAAATTGGGCTGACTCATAAATTAATCATGTGGCTCAAAAATCGAATCAGATATGAGCTCAGGTGATCCAGTTTACGCCCAGGTTTTTGGTTCAATCACACCTCGCTTGATTAAATCTCTTTTTTGTTTGTTTTTTTCAGAGCAGGAGAGTTTTACCACCAGGTTGTGTTTGTTTGGACATACTGAATGTGGACACAGATATCATTGTTTTTAATACAGGACAAAATGGGTGTTCCAAGGATCAAAAGAAAGGATTATCTCAGTGCATTTCCTCTTGAACTCTAGATCTTTAATCTTATGAAAGTGACAGTTGGAAATGAGTAATATGACAACGCTGGTCCCTTTGGAGCCATACTGTATGTTGATTGAGTCGCTCCATCCTCACTAAGTAAATATGATTCTTTCAGAGGGTGACAGTTAAATTGTCTCTTTTCAACACTGTCACAGTTTGTAAATCTCTTTCTCAACAGCGAGGAAACTAACGGCGGTGGTTGTGAGGGTGAGGGGATTTACAGACACGGGCAAATCTGAACGCTGCTGTGACAAGATGGACTTCCTCTGATTCCCACAGCCCACTCCATTTCCTAGATACACCCTGTAGCTGGAGAGAGGAGTAACAGATGTGGCAGGCAATGCCATCCCATGAATCTGATAACCACAAATGTCTCTGACAAAGTGCTGATTGCCTATGACATCATAGCCACGCTGATGATGAAAAAACATCGTCTTACAGGCTGAGAGGAAGAGCGCTGACTCTGAGACATTCAGAACTCAAAACTAACTATAATCCTCAGAGTACGCTCCATGCTCTGAAATAATAAATTATTAAATACAAGCAATTTTATTTGTACAGCGCCAAATCACAACAAAAGTAATCAAAAGTCAAGGAGGTTTCTAAAACCCGCAGGTCTAGACCGTACTCGTTATTCTAAGGGGAAACGTCATGACCAAGCACTTTGGTGACTTTGGCCAGTGTGAAAAAGTATTCGCCCTCCGAGCAAAATAGCTTGCTGTTTCACTTTCAACCAAACACGTCTGATAACTGCTGACATCACTGTGGTGAGATTTTTTTGGCCTCAAACCTTATTTTTCAGAATGTACTATTAGTTATTGCAACCCTGAAGCATGAAAGCCTCCCGACATGACACTGCCACCTCCATGATGACTGTATGTACAAGTTCTGTCTGTAGAAAGCGTTTTATCATTTACTACTGTTCCAGGTCTTCTTCATTTATAGATAATGTGTCTCATTGTGGATCTGTGGGATCTCAGAAACTTACAAATAGCTTTGTAAAACTTCCCTATCAAATTGATTTCAATATCCCTCTTTCTCTTATCTACTTGAATTTCTTTTGATTTTGGCATTACTTGATACTGGTGAGACCCGTGAGCCAAACTTCCTGCTTCTGAAAAGGTTCTATTTCATGCCTTTGCTTAATATTCAGTAGAAATGTCTTACAAACAGCTATATTTTGGTATTCTGGTGCTTTCATATCTGCGCTTCAACTTTTTTGATGAGTGATGTCAGATTCTGGTAGTGATTGTTCCTTAAAGTTGCGCATGGACACCAGCAGAGGATGACTGCATAGTGTAACAGCATTACTTCTCTTTTCTTGTGATGATGGAGTTGCTGGACATTTTATTATTCTGTCTGTCTTCTGCAAATCAAATCAGAACATGCTCATATCTAATCCAAATTCTTCCCTGCAAATCATATCACTGGTATTGAGTTACATGTGCACAATGTATACCGGTCAGCCAGAACATTATCTCTGAAAGGTGAAGTCAGGATGTCATATTATTACAGTGGCACATGTCAGTGGTCGGGTGTGGGGGGTTTAGGGGTATATGTGGAAGCACATTCATATTTTGTCCTGACGTTGATGTGTTGGAAGCTGCAAAAATGGGCAACCTTAAGAATTTGAGTGACTCTGACCATGGTCAAATTGCGATGGCTCATAAACTGAGGAAGAGCATCACCAGAACTGCAGGTTTTGATAGGTGTCGGGTCGAAGCACTCCTACTGACCCTTGTCCACTGCTGAAAGGGGAATGTCAGGAGCAAAGGAAGAAGCTGGTCTTGACTGATGAATTGCATTTTCATTTAACTCATGTGGACGCCCACGAGCTTGTGTGTCATTATCTGAGGAATAGATGGCACCAAGATGCATTATGGGAAGGAGACAAGCAGAATGATGCTTTGGACAACAGTCTTCTGGGAAAGTTTGGGTCCTGTCTTAAAGTGGATGTTAGTTTCACATGCAACATCTACCTAAACATTGATGTAGACCAGGTACACCACTTCATGGAAAAGGCATTCCCTTCTGGCAGTGGCCTCTTTCGGCCGGATAATACTTCCCTGGTACACAGCAAAGATGGTTCTGAAATGGTTTGAGGAACACAAGGCGTCATGACGATGACTTGGCCTGCAAATTCGACCTCTTGCAATCCAACAGATCTGTTGGATTGCAAGAGGGCAAGGAGAAACAAGTCTGATCCCATAACTTACAGGATTCAAAGACAAACTTTCAGAGGTCTTTTGGAGTCGTTTCCTCCAAGGCTGTTTTGGCAGTCAAAGCGGGAGCCACACAATTTAGGCAGGTAGTAATGTTATGGCTGGTCAATCATTAAAAGAGCTGTGAGAAGTTGCTTTGGTTTTATCCATGGTGGATGAAGGAATTAATTTATCCTCCTGGCATTCACTCAAAGAAGTGGTTAGTGTGGGAATTTCACCCTCCTGTGAAAATTCCACCCCTCTCTCTCTCTCTCTCTCTCTCTCGCTCTCTCTCTCTTCTCTTCAATATTGCACAGCAGCACTGAAGCATATGAAAACCTGATGAGGCCAATAAAGAGAGCGATAGACCCTTCCTCAGACGGGATGTGATAACATGAAAAAAAGCTTGCCAGGAGATCTTGCATTATTTACTTTGCCTGACACCCTCATCTCTACAACTCACAGAAGAAACGATCTGCTGTGCTGAGGTAAATATAAACTTGACAGCACGTCTGTATCAATCAAATCCATCTATTTCATGACCATACCTACAACCAGCAGCTTTTTTTCAGTGTGTGGACTCATCTTTGAGACTATAAATTCATAAAAAGAGCAAAGTGTGAGTATGGTGAGCTACCACCAGTGCTCTTATTTTTTTAAATGATCAAAGTGTTGTAGCTCTTCACAAAACTATATTAACACTTCATTATTCATTTTTCACATTTCTCTCAAAAAATCCATAAAACTTACTGTTAAACTCGGAACCTAGCAAAGAAAATACTGACATTGTCTATTTGATGAATAGTACTGAATATATGAAACAGAATGTTAATCAGAGGTTGGCAGCTCATCTCTTCCTCAAGCTACTATAAAGGGGGAGCCATCGAAATGTGTCAATTTTCACATACATGACAACTGACACTGTTCACAGGATTTTGCACTTTTTCTCTTGTATTTTGGGAACCATCTGAATGATATTTTAGAATTTTGTTACAGGTGTTCATTTTTGTCTTCAGCTCCCACTCTATACTTTCCCTTGTTAATGACAATTTACTTGCTTCCTGAAAGGATTTTAGTAACCTTGAAACTTAAGAAGATAATTGTAGCAAAATGCTGTTCCTTAAAGCCAAATTGGAGAAATAAAGCTATAAATTCAACAGTGTTTTTTACCCCATTTTATCACAGTGCCATAAAATGATTAGAAAGTGTTTTACATATCCCAGAAAGTCAGGGTATTGTGGGGAATTTCGATAAAATGGCACACTTTTTATACACATTAATGCATAGTGGCCACCACGATGGATGTTCACCACTATTTAAAAAAACAAACATTTTTTGCACATGCATTGGTTTGGATGGTTTCACTGCTCATCAGCCACTTCAGTGGATGTTAGGGAATCATGGGAAAAGTTGTATCGCCCAGTCCATGGGTCCTGTAGATAATTATATAAAGAGTTTGGTCCAGACCTGCTCTTTCTGGAAAAAACCTTGAGACAACTGTTGTTGTGAATTGGCGCTATATAAATAAAGATTAATTGATTGATTGATTAGCGTAAATATAGAAATATTGTAATTCACGTCGGCGGTAATGACATCCAATTATGCCAATCGGAGGTCACAAAAATTAATGTTCAACCGGTGTGTGGTTTTGCTAAAACTATGTTGGACTCCGTAGTTTTCTCTGGACCCCTCCCCAATCATACCAGCGATGACATGTTTAGCAGCATGTCATCGTTCAACCGCTGGTTGTCGAGGTGGTGTCCAGCAAACGACGTGGGCCTGGTAGAATATTGGCAAACCTTCTGGGGATAGCCTTTTACACAAAAACCTAAAGAAAAATTTAAACATCCAAGAATATAGTTAAAAATGAATATATAATAAATGGTGGACTCCTGAATATTAGATCTAGATCATCATATTGACTTATTTTGTCTGACAGAGACCTGGCTGTGTGAGGCGGGTTATGTTAGTTTAAATGAATCTAGCCCCGCTACTCATATTAATACTCACATACCTAGAAGCACAGGCCGAGGAGGTGGAGTTGCAGCCATATTTAACTCCAGTTTACCAATAAATCCTAAACCCAAACCTGACTGTAACTCATTTGAAAGCCTTACTCTCAGTCTTACGAATCCAACC
>VRLP01009137.1:0-13861 GCA_009660295.1 Lophius piscatorius
TTAGCTTTGAACAAGTCTTGCACGGTATAGCCATAAAACAACATTAAATTAATTTATTTGGTACATTTATTTTCTTTTTTTAATATTGTTTTTTCGGGGTACCAAAAGTCACTAATACCTTTCGATTTTTATGAACAATATAAACATTTGACTATATTTTTTTCTTTTTTTGAAAAATAAATTATAAAATCATTATTAAAAACAACCCCATGGATGTTTCATGGAAGAACGTTGATATCTCGGTACCGAACAAGGGTCAAAGAGTCCCAGGAAAATACGCACATCTTATAAAAGATTGTTCAGGAAAGCCAGAAAAGGTAAATTAATGGCGATAATGGGTCCAAGTGGAAGCGGAAAAACAACTATGTTAAAAGCATTGGTAGGGCGAATACCACCAGGATCAAAAACAAAGGGGGCCATATTGGGAGATGGAAAAGAAAGAGATATAAATGAGTGGATGACAAAAACTGGGTATGTAGACCAAGATGACAATATTTTTGAATCCCTCACTGTTTATGATACAATTATGTATGCCGCCAAGTTTAGAGCAGTAGACCAAAATCGCTTAGAAGAAAAAGTGCAAACTATTTTAAAAAATCTAAAAATAGAAAATATAGCATATAACAAAATGAATAGTATTTCGGGAGGAGAGAGAAAGAGAACTATGATAGCTGTAGAATTGGTATCTGATCCAGATCATATATTCTTAGATGAACCAACATCTGGTCTTGATACATATATTACTATTTCTTTCGTAAAACTTTTAAAAGAATATGCAACCAAATCAGGAAAAACTATTATTATTACAATTCACCAACCGCCACAAGAAGCATTTCAATGTTTTGACGATCTTCTGCTACTTGCCCAAGGAAAAACTGTTTATTGCGGAGAAGCTAATAAATGTGAAGATTTTTTTCAAAGTTATGGATTTATAAGAAATGAAACTTCACCGTTTTCTGATTTTGTATTAGATGTATTAGTAAGAGAAAATATAGAAAGTAATGCAATTCAAGACATGATCAAACAAAATAGTTTAAAATATGGTAATAATAAAGTTTTAGTGCATAAACAGAAAAGAGGAAACGATATGTTTTTTGATTTCAGGTTCAATTTAAGACATATTCTATTATTAACTAGAAGAAGATTTAATGTTTACAAATTAACCAAGGGAAAGATTTGTTCATATATTTTGAAATTATTGGGTATTTATATATTTGCATGTGCACCATACAACAGAATCGGAGTAAAAGAAAGAATAAGCTTAAGTTTTTTTTCAAGAGAAAGAATTTCCAATCCGTGGTTTAAGCTCTATTTCTTCTTTATTACAATTAGCTGTTCTGGTTCTGTATTTAGTATGCTCCCGGAATATGAAATTATTAAAAGAGAAATAGGAGTTCGAAAATATTCTATATTATCATATTTCTTTTCGATATATCTATCTGAATCGTTAGAACAATTGCCATTTGTATTTATATACATAATAGTCACCTCTGTAGTGCTAGAAAAAGTATTATCATGTTTATTCATCTTTATAACCATTAGTGTATTTGTGATAATATTACCATCGTTTATTCTATTTGGAACAATTACAAGAAACACCAAAGTATTATATTTTTTCATCGTAATTACATTAATATTTGCAGTTTATTCTACAATCCCGTTTTATGTTGTTAATAGAAGCTCCGATTTCGTCGAAATGCCAAACGGAGTATTGCAATTTTTGTTGAGTATAAATGGGGGTTGGCCTCCATCGCTATTTATGCATTTGTTTCTTTATATTACGATTAAATTTTATACGCTCCAAATTATTTCGAATGCACTTTCCAAAGAAGAAAGTATAGAAATCCAAAAACGGATGTTAGATGCTGTTTACAAATCAATGCCACCTTTTACAATGCACATTTTGGTATATACGTGTTATTCTATATTAATATTAATATTGTATACATTACTTTGTATTTTTTTAATGGGAATTATGTTCCGACCAGCTATAAGGATGAAGCTTTCAAATAAAGAATAAATTTATTATCTGATAATTAGTTTAATTTAGGTCTTTTTAATTATGTCAATATTGATACCATATCCATATGATTTTAAATAACTTTCGTTTCTATTTTCATCGTATTATTTTTCGGTCTTGTTCATTCTCCATATTATTTCTTATATTCTTACAAGTTAAATATATTATTAATAACAAATCACAACTAGGTTCATTGATTTTATTTTATAATTGGTATAATGTAATGTCATTACAATCAATTTTATTTTTCATTAAACTTGTTTTTCTTATTTGCAAACAAGATATTTCAATACGGAGCATTATCATTGGTGAACCATATAATGTATTATGATATTTATTATTAATTTTTTTTACTAATGAAACTTTTATTTATCAAAGTTCCCTGGCCGGTTGCGGCCTGCCATGGTCTGTGACCTTCGGTTCCTCGAGCGAATTTAAGCTTGTACTAACTGGTTTCGCTACAGATATGCATTAATCTCATCCTACCTTATGCTCCAGAGTGTTAGGATTTTGCTTATGGTGCGCGTCGCCGCCCCCACTTCCAGCTCTTAAGGAATTCCCAGCCTCTTTCGTTGCATAGTATTGGCCGAGTCACAAATCAATACAGGGATTGCAACTACATCAGCTAAACACTACTTTAATCTAGTAGCGGGGCCGTCATACAAGGCACAGCTATGCTGCGCTATCGAAACCTCACCCACTCAACAACCATTTTTTAATTTCGATCAAAGGAGCTGATTCATACACTTATTACTAAGATTTTGTAAATAAATATTGAAATTAAGATTATCTAAGTTATTTATTTTGTTTTAAATATTTAAATCAAAATCATTTGATTTATAAATATAGTTTTAATTTTTTTAATGAAACTTTTATTTAGCGAAGTTTTTTGGTCGGTTGCGGTTTATTGTATTTTGTAATTTTTAATATTTGAAATACATTTAAACTTGTACTAATTGGTTTCGCTACAGATATACATTGGCTTCATCTTAGCTTATTGATCAAGGTATTCCGCTTTTGTGTATGTGCATGTCACCACTACACACAGTTTCTTAGATATTTATAACCTCCTTCTTGACATAATATCGGACAAGTCATAAACCAATACAAGAATTAAGTTACTGATTGGTATAAAAAATTTATTTAAGATACTTTTTCTACTCACTATTTTATATTTTCCAATTCTTAAACCCAACTCCCAATCTGATATATTAGTTTCTCTAGAACTGGTATAGAAAAGTTTTTTCTTTAGCAATTAACATTTTAATATTATTTCTATAAGGATAATAATTTAATTTAATATCTTTTTAATAAAATTTTATTTATAGAAGTTTTCTGATTGGTTATATCATTATGTTCTGTAACCTTGAGTTCTTATTGTTTTTTGAATTATTCTATCTAGTTACCATAATAATTGTATTAACCTCATTTTACAACATGTCTCAAAATGTTTGGATTGTGATCATGATACCTATTATTACTTATACTAAATTTTATTAAAAGATTCTTAACCATTTTGTAATAAAATATCAGATAAGTCAATAATAAATACAAAATCTCTTCACAAAAATAATTGGGTATTGTCCTAATCTAAACAAATGTAGAACCACTTAAAAATTATGTTATTATTATTCTTTTACTTTTGTTTTTATTATAACTCAATCTTATAATTTTTATATATTTTTCAAATCTAATAAATATTGCATTACCATTTCTATATATAACAAATAAATTTAGTTTAGGAATTATAAAATATTTATTAATATTATATGTTATTATGTTAATTTCAGATTAAAATTCTAATAATAAACAAATGTGCTCCTCATCTTGTAAAAAAGAAAAAAAAATTGGATTAAAATTGGAAATAATTTTATTTTTTTAAATTATGCAATCTTTTGCCCATGGAAGAAGATTTTATTGGTTTTAAAAGACTTATTAAACAAAGAAAATATCAATGTTTTAATCCATCATCTTTTTTAAAATCGGGTAATGGATATAAAAACAAATCAAATATAGAGAGACTAAATGAAGAACTTTTAGATTTTTATGAAAATTTATTACCATCCGATGAAGAATATAATATAAGACAGATGATTATGAATGAAATAAAAGATATATTAGAGGATGAAAATTATAAAATATCATCTTTTGGTAGTTTTAGTTATAATCTATTTTTACCTACATCTGATATTGATATTATCATTGAAGGAGAAGAAGAAGAGACAGAAAAAAATACAAAGAAAGAAGATAACGATTTGAGTAATAGAAGAAAAAAATTGGAAAATAATGAAATATTAAAAAATATATTCAATGTGATGAAAGATAGATTAGAAAATATAATACATCTTTCAAAAGCTAGAATTCCTATACTCAGATGCATAGAAAGTAAATTTGGATTTAGAATTGATATTTCAGTCAACCATAATGGATTAAAACATTCAGAATATATTTTAAAAGCGATAGATAAATATCCTGTCATAAAACCATTTTGTATGCTTTTAAAGAATTTTCTTTATATCCGAGGACTAACAGACAGTAAAAGAGGTGGATTATGCGCATATGGTCAATTTTTAATGATATTAAATTTTTTAGAATTACACCCAGTAATACAATCAACAGAAATGGACCCATTCAAAAATCTTGGTGTACTTTTTATGGATTTCTTTCAATATTATGGCTTTGATTTCTTCTATGATAATTCCATGATAACTTTAAACCATTATAAAAAAAATAAAAGTAAAAATATGTTATCTATAGAAGATCCCACTTCTGGTAAAGATGTAGGAACTAATTGTTTCAATATGTTTGTAATAAAAGAAGTATTCCAACATGCTTATAAAGTTATGAATTCTATATTAAGCTCTAAAATAGATAAACATTTAAAAATACTTAGTTGTTGGATGGAGATAGATGAGAATATAGAAGTTTGGAGAGAGATTGTAAAGAATAAATATTACGAAGTTATAAAAAAAGAAGATGTTAAAATATTATCATAAACAAAATAATTTATATTTTCTTTGCTTAGAAAAAATAATGAATGATATATATTTATTACAATGTCCTATTGTTTAAAGAATGTAATTGTTATTAAGATTGTTTATAACTTAATTATTTCTCAGCATTATGTTTTTTTCTTTGAATACAAATATAATTAAAGATTTGATAACTAACAATAAAAATATATATTTATACTATTTTTATTTTTTTATGATGAGATTTTTTTAGATCGTATAAAATTGTTAAAGAGATAAGAATTTACTTTTGAATAAAATTAAACCTTTCATTAAATTTTGCGTAATATAAAAAAGTAGCTTCAGCTAAATATAAAATATCATTATATTTATTTTTCGTATAAATTATCGATTATGCTTTTAAAATAACTTTCTACTTGTACTCTTTTCTTTTTTCCTGTGGGTGTGACAAATTCTCCATATTCGTCAAATGGTTTTCTTAACACATGAATTTTTTTAGGAATTTCAAATTTCATTATTTTATTATCTTTCACTAACTCAAGGCCATAATCTGTAATTTTTTTGATTATTTCATCTTTTGAAATAGATTCATCTAAACATATTACTATTGCCACAATATAATCACAATATTTATTTCCTGTTATAAGAATATCATGTATATTACTTTGTTTATATAAATCTTCTAATCTTTCAGGGGTAATATATTCTCCAAGAGAAGTTTTGAAAGAATCTTTCTTTCTTCCGATAATGTAGAATAATCCATGTTTAACTTTCCCTATATCTCCTGTCCTAAGCCATCCATCTTCAGTATACGCGTCTTTAGTTTTTTGTTCATCTTTGTAATATCCTTTGAATAATGCTTTTCCTTTGAGTAATATTTCACCCATTTGGGGATGACCGTGTTCTATTGAAGTATCAAGTTTAACAAGAACAGAAGGGAATGGGACTCCGACAGTACCACATACATTTGCTTCTCTTGGTTTTGTCATATTAGCAGCTGTTGCTTCTGTTTGTCCATATCCTTCCGTTAATTGGAAAGAAAAAACTGCTTGTAAAAATTCACATACTTCAGGATTAAGAGGTGCTCCACCACTTAAACCTGCTTCCAATTTACCGCCCAATTCCTTTGCTACTTTACTGAATATGAATTTATCCAGAAATGGGGAAGAATACGAACCATATTTTTGTCTCCAGATCTTATATTTTAAAGCCATTATAAAAATTAGATAAACGAAAAATCCTCTTTCTTTAACTTTCTCTATGATTTTTTCTTTGAAAACATTAAAAATTCTCGGTACACCAATAAGAAACTTTGGTTTTATAATTTGAAAATCTTGTTGTATCAATTTGGGATTTCCTCTAAAAAATCCAATTTTGCACCCTACACTTAAAACTGTGATAAGAGATACTCTCTCCATAACATGTGCTAAAGGTAAATATGAAATGTATACAGTAGATTCATCTATTTTGAGTAGTGGATCATCATTTATTCCCTTAAAAAAAGATGCTGATGTTACAATAAAATTCTTGTGTGTAAGCATACCTCCTTTTGGAAGACCTGTTGTTCCACTGGTATAACATATTGTAGAAATATCTGAACCTTTCAATTCCGATGTGAATTGTATATTCTTTATATTTTCATCTTTAATAATTTTCTCATCATCATTGTTATCTTTTGTTCTAAAATCTTCAATATTTTCTTCTCTATTCTTACACATTAATTTCATTATATCCAAATATGTTTCACATTCCATAATATCATCGTAATGATGTACATTTATTCCTTTTCCATTATATTCTGAAATAAGTGAATCTTCCAAACAATCATAGGATATGATATCTGTAACAGATGTTTCTTTCTTTGATAATACCATTTCATATAAATTCTTAGCATTTTGTTCAGATACAAAACATATTTTGGATTCTACCTCGTCTATTATGTGTTCAAGAGCTACAATACCAAGAGTAGAATACAGAGGACATATAATAGAATTATTCATATATGAAGCTTGTTCTGTTATAATCCATTCTGGTCTATTTCTTGTGAATAATGTAATAATCTGTTTTTCTGGAATGAGTAATTTAAGAAATGCTGCAAGTTTGACAGTCTGATAATATGTTTCTTGGAATGTGAGATACTCTACTTTATCATTAATAATTCTTCCTAAAAACTCATTATTAGGCCTTCTTTTGACAATGTTTATGAACAACTCGTGCAAAGTTTGTGAACCATCTTTGGTACATAATATATCTTCATCATATTCTGGATGTCTATAAACATCATCTTCTTCTATCATGAACTCGTGTCTTATTTTCATTGGGGTTTAATTACAAAAAAAAATATAACTACGTGTGGTGAAACTATTGTTTTGTAATGCATTATTATAATGAAAATAATTAAAAATCTAAAAACAAATAAACATTCTTTAAAAAGTAAATTAAATAAAATATTTCAAAATATTTTTTAGAAAAAATTAATTATATTTTATTTTGATGTTTTGTTTTTATAAATATTTTGAAACAATGGTGGCTTTTGACAGATTTTTATCTTATTATCATTATTATTGATTTAATATATACTAATTATCTACATTATCCCAACCAATAATTTATTATCAAATCCAAAACATTATTTCAGATTGTTGATTTAATTTTATATCAAACATCAGATTGAATAATTCTTTAAAACATGTTTATTATATTATTGGATCTTAATGGATGGGAAGGTTAATGTATTTATTCGATTAAGAAATAACACTAATGATAAAGTGTGGCATGCAGAGGATAATGTTCTTAGTAAATATATAGATAATCAAAAGATAAGTTATCCTTGTTTTAAAAAAATCTTCGTAATGGAAAATACATTTGAAATTTATGAAGAAGTGGTGAAAAGCTTTTTATTAGAACTTATGGATGGTAAAAATTGTACAGTGTTTGCATATGGGCAGACAGGATCGGGTAAAACATATACCATGAGTGGTGATGGTGAGACAGAAGGAATAATATTTTATTCTTTGGAAACTATTTTTGAAAATATAAACGAAGATGTAGAAATACACATATCTTATATAGAAATTTATAATGAAAACCTTTTAGATTTAATAGATATGGGTAAAAAACTTAAAATATTGGCAGTAAATGATATACCAGTGGTCAATAACCTTACTAAAATAAAAATCTCGTCTTTGGAGGAAGCTTTAAAAATATATAAAGAATGCGAAACTAATAAAAAAATTGGCGAAACGAAATTTAATAAAAAAAGTAGTAGATCTCACACTATTTTTCAGATAGAAGTGTCTAAGAATAATACAAAATCGATCTTGAATTTAATTGATTTAGCAGGTAGTGAAAGAGCAAGCGGAAGTTCTACTAGGATGAAAGAAGGAGCATATATTAACAAAAGTCTTCTTGCATTAGGTTCCGTAATAAATAGTTTAAAAAATAATAGACATGCCAATTTCAGGGATTCTAAACTTACACGTATTCTCCAACCATCAATGAATTCTTCTGTAAATCTTGTTTCACTTTGTATGATATCACCAACTAAACAATGTATCAATGAAACAATTAGTACTCTTAACTTCGCATCAAGACTTCTACAAATCAAAATGAAAGGAGTTGAAGAAAAAACAAATAGAGGTTTACTTTCAAACAATGTAAAAAAGTGTAATTGTGATAAAAAGAAAATAGATTTTTATAATATCCAAGATTCAGAGATATATAGAGAAAATACTCTTTTAAAAAGAAGAATACAATCTTTAGAAAATATGATATCCTCTTTATTAAAAACTTCAAACTGTAAAAGAACTAAGGATATTTATCTGTTAGAAAAAAATGTTTTTAATTTACAATTAGAAATGGTAAAGAAACAGCAAAACAAAGAAAAAGAATTGTAAATAATTTTATAAATTTAAATTAAATTTTTTGTTTTTTTAATCTTAGATATATTTGATATAGAAGAATGTTTTATTTATCTAATATTAAGTTTTTATTAAAATTGGCTTCATATGTCAGATATATACATGATACTTATATTTTGGAATAATCTTTATTTATTTTTATATGTGTATTATAGGAACCTGCAGTTTATATAAATTTGGTTCGATTAGTTAATGTTTTTAATCAAACGATATTATAATATTTAAACATACGAAAATATATTAAAATTAATCATTTTCTTAGTAGAGTTTAAAACAGTATATATTCAACCTACTACAATCAAATTTTTATACTTTCATTTTAAATAATATTTCCAAATGTTCTTTAGTTTTGAAAACATAAATTGTAATATAAAAATATTATTCCACTCAATAAAATATGTTTTTAAAAAAATATTATATTTTTTACCCTAATTTTTTTGAGAGAGAAGAGTTATTATAATTTAATCTATAACCAATGATGAATACCCTTGCTGAGTATATGATAATAGAACTAAACTCATTTATTGTCATATACTTTGGTGATGAAAATAAATTCTGAGGTACTTTTATTTTTATATCAAATTTAATCTTATTACTGATAGAGAGCAATAATAAATAGGAAAAAAAATTTTCCTTTTTTGGTGAAAATGAAAAAAATAAATTGTTTATTATATCTGTATTCTTTATAATTTTATATATTCGATATTTTTGTATTGCTCCCATCTATCATATTCTTGTTTTTAAATTACGATAGTGATTAAATCAATAAATTTATCTTATGTAATTTTATTTTGAAATATTCTAGATTATATAGGCAGTTTAAACGATATTGGGGTAAATATATAATATGTATAACATCATTATTACGATATTATATAGTTATTCTTTCTCGTTATTTTATTGAATATTGTTTTTTTCTTCTTTTTAAAATTTTCGTTTATTTATGCCCTATGAAAAGTTGCAATGATCTACTTGTGTTGGTGAAGAAGTTGTTACACGAGAATGAAAATGAATCTAATTGGTCTACAATTGATAAAACACTTATAGAATTATCTCAAGTAGAGGATAAATATTATCACGATATTATGACACAGGCAAATGATCTTATTTTACGATCATTGTTGAGTGAAAGATCTAAACTTAGTGGGAGTGCAGTTGTTTTGGGAAGAAAATTACTTGATATTTTAAAAAATGAATTTTATAATCCAGAGAAATATATAGAAGCGTGTTTTAAGTCATTGGCAAGACCCAATAAAGTCTTTAATATAAGAGCTAAAGATTTTTTGATGGATTTAGCTAAAACTGTAAATATTATGAACCATATTAGAATAATTAAAGATTCTATGACTTCTCTAAGTAAAAGAGTAAGAGCTGGAGCTTTTGAAATTGTGTTTGTTCATATAAAAACGTATAAAGTTGATAAAAATAAATTAGGACCATTGTTATTGGCTATTCAAAAAGGTAAAGGGGATAGTGATCTTGAATGCAGAAATATTTGTAAAGGAATATTAAATTATTATGATCAGGATGATAGTAATGTACCTATAAAACAACAAAAACCTATTACAAGACCTTATACTTCTTTTGTTCCAATTATAAAGAAAGAGGATGTTAAAGTTATTAATAATATCGAAACAAATAAAAAGAATGAAAATATTGATGAAGAGAAGAAAGTAATAATACGACAACCTGTAAGGCCAATAAACCATATAAAGAGAGATCCTACCAGAGGAGAATCTCCATTGAGGAAGGTTATAAGAAAAACAATTAATAGCAGCATAAGTATTCAACGACCTAAATTTGCTGTAGAACCTAAAAAATCAATAGAAGAACTAACACCTCATGGTCTGGATAAATATTTGTCAGAATATAGAAGGAAAACATACAAAAATAATCTACAGAATACACAACAAAATAAAGATACAATAGATGAAACCCTGAAAAAAATAAGTTTGGATGAAAAGTTTAAAATAAATGAAATTAAATTGAAAGTACAATCAATTATTGCAGAACAACAAAATAATATAGAAAGTGCAACAGAAATGAAAAATCCATTTATTAAACAAAGCCCTATAGAAAACAATTCTGGATCGTTATTTATTTCAAATAGAACTATTGTTCCAGGAATAATTGCAGATAAACAGAATAGTGATATACAACAAGAGTCACAAAACCGTATTAGAAAATGCAATAAACAGATAAATAATACAGAATCACCACCTGAATACCAAATCGGAATGAACTATGCTAATGATGATTCCAAACAACCTGAAAATGGAAATGATGTAAACGTACAATTTCGATCTTTTGAAAACCATGAAAAATCAAATCAAAGCCACTCAGAACCAATCCTACTTACGCAAGATAAAAATATTCATAATGAACGATCATTTTTAAATCCTTCAAATCCATCCCAAATGAATACTAAGCTAGAAAAACTAACAATGGAAGTTGAAAAACCAAAAAGTAACATAGATTCTGATAACGATATAAATACAGAACCTATCATAAATATACACGAACAGAATAATATTGATAAAGAAGTTATAATCAAAGAATCTGAAATCAGAGATAAAAAAGAATCAATAGTAGAATTAATAAAAGAAAAAGTAATAGAATTTAATCCAATAGAAAATACTAACAAAATAACACATTCTAATAAAACATCTAATACAGAATTAATAAATATTAATAAAGAAGCTATAATCGAAACAGACAATAATTTAATTGAGAATACAAACGAGAAAATTTTAGAAAATCATGGTAATATATCAATTGATATAAAAGATTCTGAAAATGTTATAAATAATAATACAGATAAAGTAGATAATAATAAAACATTTACTACAATCAATAACACAAATAAAGATAATCCTGAAAGCTTACAAATAATAAACTGTAATACCAATAAAAATGAATTTAATAATATAAACAACAGTTTAAATGAAGAAGAAAATATACCAAGTTCAATACCACTGAATATTCCCACTAGTAATTTAGATGATATCGTGATAGATTCTATTATCAGTAATACTCAACAAGAATCAAAATCCACATATTTATCAGATAGTATTCCTACGAGTATAAAAGACGAGATAAATAAGCCTGTAGATAATATTATAGATTCAGATACAGAGACTATATTGGAAGATAAGACATTACTCAGTGAAAGAATAGAAAATCTTAGTATACTTGATAATCCTGAAATATTAATAGATAAATCTACTATAGATAAGAATGAGATTGATCAGATAAACGATTATATAGAAAATAATAATATAAATAAGCATAATAGCAGTTTATCTATTAACACACACATAGAAGCAGATAATTTATCAGATATTGGAAATGAATTACAGGTAAATGGTTTAAATACAATTATACTTAATACAGAAGAACTATCTACAATTAAGAATAAGAAAGAAGAATTACCGGTGGATGACTGTGATAATGATATGAACGCAAGTATTTTATTTACCGAGGTAGGTTCTAACGTATTTGTTAATAAAAATACAATGGAGAAAGAATAATAAATAAAGTATTTCATAAATAAATATTTTTAAAGTAAAATATACAATAAAGAATTTTTATGATGACTGAAAAATATATATATATATATATGGGTTTTTGATCAAATTCGTGTGATCCTAATGAATGAAAAAAATACAAAAAAAAATGAAATTGAGATAAGAGAAAAAATACTTTTTTTTACACAATAAAGGTATATCATATAACAGAATAGGAGAGAATTTGAGATTGGTCAAGCCCGTTATCCAATCCATTGTTGAAAGATTTAAAAACAAAGATGTTTTATCAATTGAAGAAAGATGCGGATAAAAGATTTAAACTTAATGAGGTCGAAAACATTTACATCTAACCTTTTGATGATGGCCTGACAATTACATTTAAAAAAAATAAAAAATGTGAATGGAAGGTTTTTAATATCAGTTTCTATATTTGCAATTTTTAGAAATCTTCAAAAATTGCATTTTTCATTAAAATCATTAATCATTGTTCTAGCGAATAGAAATTTAGAGTCAACGATCAAAAAACGTAGAAAATATGAAAAAAAATTTATACGTTTATCATATGAAAATTTATCTGAATCATTCGTATTTATAGATAAAGTACGATTTTCCTTGTAATTAGAGTCAAACGTGGTAACGCAATTACTGGTAAAGTTGCATATGGAGAAGTAGGAGATGTAAAAACAAAAAGTTATAGGGCTATAGCGGCTATAAATAAGAATACTGTAATACACTATAAAAAAATTTTAATACTGTAAATGGTATTGATTTTAAGGAGTCTTTAAGAGATTTACACAATATTACCATTGGCAAAGGAATTAGCAATTCAATATATGTTCTTGATAATGCTAAAATACATCATTATAACGGTGTTGTTGATTTGTTTTTAGAGTTTAATATTTTAATCCTGTATCGTTCGCCATGCTCCCGTTTTTAAACATAATAGAAAAAAAGTTTCGGCTAATGCAAAAACAGTCCCGCTTGGCCCAGTGGTCGTGGGGTGGTAACCAAACCCCAAGCCTGGCGGGTTCGAATCCCTCATCCAGAAAAATTTTCAAAACAAAAAAATAATAACAATAAACGCAGAAGAGAAGGAAAAGGCTGTTGAGTGGGTGAGGTTTCGATAGCGCAGCATAGCTGTGCCTTGTATGACGGCCCCGCTACTAGATTAAAGTAGTGTTTAGCTGATGTAATTGCAATCCCTGTATTGATTTGTGACTCGGCCAATACTATGCAACGAAAGAGGCTGGGAATTCCTTAAGAGCTGGAAGTGGGGGCGGCGACGCGCACCATACGCAAAATCCTAACACTCTGGAGCATAAGGTAAGATGAGGTTAATGCATATCTGTAGCGAAACCAGTTAGTACAAGCTTAAATTCGCTCGAGGAACCGAAGGTCACAGACCATGGTAGGCCGCAACCG
>VRLP01009138.1:0-13855 GCA_009660295.1 Lophius piscatorius
ACCTGTAACTATGTGTGAGTAACCTGTAACTATGTGTGAGTAATCTGTTACTATGTGTGAGTTACCTGTAACTATGTGTGAGTAATCTGTAACTATGTGTGAGTAATCTGTAACTATGTGTGAGTAATATGTAACTATGTGTGAGTAATGTGTGAGTAATCTGTAACTATGTGTGAGTAACCTGTAACTATGTGTGAGTAACCTGTAACTATGTGTGAGTAATCTGTTACTATGTGTGAGTAACCTGTAACTATGTGTGAGTAATCTGTTACTCTGTGTGAGTAACCTGTAACTATGTGTGAGTAATCTGTTACTGCTCTTATCTGGATTTTTTTTACAGTGCGTATTTCTCGTTGAGGACATTGACTCGGTGCCGGTTCGGTTCTGTGTTACCTGCAATCGGGGGTCCCACCGTCATGGGCACGGACATCAGGCCCAGCAGGAAGCCGATGGCTTGGGAAACGTCTTTGTCTCCGACCAGCTCAAAGGCTATGGGCGCCATGATGCAGATGAAGCAGCCGTCGAACAGCCCCATCAGCAGACAGACGGCGATCAGCCCGCCGAAGATGTTGCACAGCGGGATCATCATGGACATGACGCCGATAACGAGGAAGGAAGCCACCTAAGATGACCAGACAGGAGAGAAGGACATTCACATGAACACTAGGGCGTGGCTAGGACTTTCAAATATTCAGATGGTCACTAGATCATAAATAACATTAAATAGATTGATTGACAGGTAGTCCCTCTTCCTCCAGGCTGGCAGCTCAATCTCCAGCATCCTTCTACCAGCAGATCCAAACTCCCTCCTCATCACGTGTCCGATCCATCTCAGTCTGGAGTCTCTTACTTACATTCTCCAAGACGTCTAACCTGGGCTGTCCCTTTGATGTCCTCCTTACTACTCCTGTCCATCCTCTCCAATCCCAGAGAACATCTGAACACCTTTAGCTCCGCCTCCTGTCTTCTGGTCAGAGCCGCCGTCTCTAAACCATCCAGCAGAACTTCTCTCACCTCCATCTTGGAAACCTTTCCCTTCACTCCTGCTGCTCCTCTTCTGTCACATATAACTCCTCACACTCTTCTCCACCCACTCCACTCTGCCTGCACTTGCTTCTTCACCTCTTTTCCACACTCCCCGCTGCATCTCCTCCACCTTTACTCCTTCACACTCACTGTTCCTCCTGCCTCCCTTTCATCCACACACATATATTCTGTCTCGCTGCCACTGACCTTCATTCCTCTTCTCTCCAGCGCATACCTCCACCTCTCCGAGCTTTCCTCCGCCTGCTCCCTGCTCTCTCACTACAGATCAGAATGTCATCCACCAACATCATAGTCCACGGAGACTCCTGCCTGACCTCATCTGTCAGCCTGTCCATCACCATAGAAAACAAGAAGGGGCTCAGAGACTATCCTTGGTGCGGTCCCACCTCCACCTTGAACCTATCCGTCACTCCTACTGCACACCTCCCCGCTGTCATGCTGCTCTCAAACATATCCTAATATTATACTGACAGCATTGAGCAAGAAAAGGAAAGAACACAGATAATTATCGTAAAATGGGAATAAATTACATTAAATGTAGCCGGGTTTTTTTCTGTATTCAAATAGTTTGTAAATATATGTTGTTAAAAATATTTGATTACATCGGTGAAATAAAAGAAATCTGCTTTTCGTCTCAGCTGGTGGGTTGAATCCACGTCCGTCCTGACAAACGGCCCATATTTTGATTTCTTTTGTTTTTGTTATTTTACCCTTCAGATCCTAAGATCACGGCGGCGGATCACTAACCCGACATGTTTTGGGTTTTTTGAAGGATAACCGACAGGACATAGACATGCCGCTGAAGGTTCTGCGTCTAGATTACAGACGGACCTGAAGGCAGAATTATTCTCCAGAGGATTAATTTGGCGGTTTGTTAAAAAAAACAAAAAAAAAACAATGTTTACGTGTTTTTAAGTATTTTTGAAAATCTCTGTAAATAAAATTTATTATTATTATTAATAAATGAGATCGGATGACACTTTTAGGAGAAAATAGCTGAACAATTATCCCACATTATTCTTCAAATTCATCTGGTTCTGCCTACAAACTAAAAATTCAAATTCCTTTCGTTTCATTTGTTTGTCTTTCCTTTTTGAAAGGTCACCCGAGGTGAGATGTGTTTTAATACTGATGTGGATAGACTGAATCATACACCAATCGGCCATAACATTATAACCACCGACAGGTGACGTGAATTGCATTGTTGCTGTGGTTACCATGGTTACCTGTAAGTGGGTCAAGTTCATTTATTTTTTTGTTGCAGATTTAAAATACACCAAGCAGTGAATAAAACCACGTGAATAAAACCACAAATAAAGAGGAAGTACGCAGGTGTCTGAGAAGTCATGAAATCATGTTGAGAAAACATTACGAGAAAGATAAAACATTTGCGTCATAAAAAACAGATTCTGCTAGAAGAGATGAGCCACAATGAAAAGCGGTTGCCATGACGACTGCAGACTAATGAATGTAAAAACTGGATCTAGTCTGGGAAAGCTCATGAGAACAGATGTGTTCTCATTAGAGACTTGAACTCTGGTAGCGATGGTGATGACCTGATCTGGAGGAGGAGGTAATTTCAGAGTTTAGGTTCTGCTGCTGAGAAGACCTGGCCAGTCTGGGTTCTCAGCACCAGCTGTGGATCTGGAACATTTTGGTTGTAGCAAGACTGACAGATAAGCAGGTGGGTTCCATTAGTGAAGTTGAAGTTGGAAGGAGGAGATATGGACCAGCGTGGATCTGAGAGACTCTGACAAGACCAACTTGTGATAGCTAGGAACTGGATCAGAACATCTCCTGAACTGAAGTTGTTGGGCATTCCTAGTCTGCAGTGTTTATAAGAACTTACCAAAGTGGTCTATAGAAGGACCACCAGGTTCATCTGCACTCAGGGTTTCTTGGTGCACGTGGGGAGTGAAGGTTGGCCCGTGTTGTCTGATCCCACAGAAGATCTACTGAAGCCCAGACTGCTGAAAAAGTTCATGCTGGTTCTGATAGAACGGTGCTAGAACACACAGTGACCTCACAGAGCTGTTTCAGCTTCTAAAGAGGGATATCCTCAATATTTGGCAGGTGGTTGTAATGTTATGGCAGATCAGTGTAAGATGCACGTTTTTAAGAAACTACGTTGTTTCATTGAACTCCGTGGTTTTGGAGGAGATGTAGATGGACCTTACCTGGTTCCGTACAGGAGGGAAGAACGGACTTTAGTGGAAGGAGGGAAGAAAAAAGAGCTATGGAGGAGACAATCACGTGACCCGTGAGAACTTTGGGTCGGGGTCCTCACCTGCAGGTAGACCTTGTTGACTCCATTGACGTAGTCGGCCACCCTGCCGAAGATTAGACGTCCCACGCCGGACGTGATTCCGATACACATGAGCAGAACTTCTTTATTGGCGTCGGTTCCAAACCGCTCCTCCACGTGTTTCATCTGAGGAGAACGAAGGAGAGATGAACGAAAGCTGTTCGCGGCTCCCATCCAGAGAGAGAGAGAGAGTTATGGGATGCAGAGGAGGGAGGAGAAGCTGGAACACGTCTGCAGAGACGGAGTTCACAGTTGTTTATTTAAGATTAGCACAGAACCCTGAAGACAAATGATGCAGATCTGTTTACGCCTATCAGTACGGAGCCGGTACCAGGAGTTCTGAACAGTCGCTGACTCAGACATCTCAGCGTTCTAGACGTCAGCGCTGACCTCCGACATTTATCCGTTAAAAGGGAGAAGCTCTTAGTGAGTTTTCATAGTCCAGAGACATTTGTGGTATAAAAGAGATTTTTTTTTTAAAAAGACTGAATTTCCTGTAATTACAGTCATTTTATATATTTGTATAATAAACAATATGATGTAAGAGTTTGACATTATATCTGTTTTTGTTTTTTTTAGTAGTCATTCACATGAAATGTTTTTCACATGGTTTATGTTTAATCAACGGGTTACCTGGCTTCATTAATAACAGAATGTTTAATAATGGGGGGAAAGAAAGAAAGAAAGGAGAGCAGCAGCAATAAAATAAAGGACTAAAATAACATAACAATAATATTTAAAAAAAATGTATTTAAAATATATTGCTCAAAACAGGAAAAAAAAGAAAGAGGAAAGCAGCAGCAATGAAATAAATTAATTTTAAAAAAACATAAAAATTATTGTAAAAAATAAAAAAATGACATTAAAAAATAAAATGTTTAAAAAGTGGGAAAAAAAAAGAGAAAGGAGAGCAGCAGCAATAAAATAAATGAATTTAAAAAAAACATAAAAATTATTACAAAAAATAAAATAAAAATGACATTAGAAAATATAATGTTTGAAAATGGAAAAAAGAGAAAGGAGAGCCACAGAATGTTGAAGTCCAATCATGGGCCTGTCGAGCAGCAAACATGCCAGCACCCATGGGAGAGCCGGCATTGGAACGACGTGTGGTCACATCTATAGTTGGCATACATCTATTCTGAGGCAGCAGAAAGTGATCGGGCTAGCTACTAATAAAAAAAGTTCCGAATGAGCCTCTAATCATATCTCTTATCATATATCTATATCTTTAGTCACCCGCGACTGAAATGACCAGCTTTCTATCAGCACCCCCACCGCCGCCTCACCACGGCGTCACTCCAAACTATTCAACTGAGCCTGAACTCTGAATGCAGAAAGACACAAAGCATTCAGGAAAACAGATGCAGCCAGTTAGTCTGAATATTTAATAAGTTAATAATGAAGTTCAGCAGCAGCTTCTGGTGACATCATACATCACACATCACACATCATCGTTCTGCTGCAGCTGACTGGATGCGCCGCTGTTCCGATGTCTTATTTTACCCATCTGGATGTTGACCTCTTTTATCACCTGCATTCTGTTTGCAATCACCCAGCGTAACTTCACTCACACACACACACGCAGCAGCTCTCCTCCTCTTCCTCTTCATCTGTTAGACACCGGAGCAAACACGCCAGAGAGAATCCTCAAAGGATGACTCAGTAGAACCTGGACTGGTTTCATGTCTCATTCAAGAGTCCTCAGTTCTTACTGACTGGTGGAGGTGGTGGTGTCGGGTGAAGGGTGGGGGGGGTAGTCAGGTATTTAAGCTCCTGTGAGAGTCATTAGGTTACAAGCCCACTCTTGACCCGTATCACTAATGTGGGTCGTTACAGGTTGTTCAGAACACAGCTGCCTCGATAATCTGCTGAGTCATCACGTGAAAAAAAGTTAAACGCAGCGTTCTGAGACGGATGCTACAAACTGTAAAAAGAGAGTTGTTGGTGATGGCGCGGGGGTCAAAATCTAATTTAACTAAGCACTGGCTGGTGCCAATAACTTAGTCAGAGCCGCAGTTTCAAAATAAAAAAAATGAAAAATGTTATTGCCAGTTTATCAGATGAAACTCGCTCGGCTGTTGTTTAAAAAAAAAATGGCGGCTCAGTGTTTGCACCGGTCACAATAGCCCCGCCCCCAGCCCCTGACATAATTGGTTCTTGGCTCTAGACCAGGAAAGAGTTGGTGCTTGTCTGGCAGCAGTTTTGATAGCCAGGAGCTGGTGCTTAGGCTGTGGAAAATCAAAGAACTGGTGCTAAATCAGGCTCTGGCTCCCAACTAGCCCTGGAACCAGCTTGGTGGGAAAAGGGTATATGATTCAAAGGGTTGATGTTGGTGAATCTGTCTGGAGGGAGATGTTCAGACTGCTGGATGTGGCCTCCCTCAACCCATCTGTCCAGAATGTCAGGTATGTCCCCGGTCCTGCTGAGTCCTGTCCCTGTCAGCTGCTTCTCCTGTGATGGCCCACGTTCTTGTGGTTGTTTGGTCTCTGCTCTACACAGATCCGTGACTCCCCAGAAGAACCGCAGGGAACACATCCATCGATGTTTGTCTTTAGGCTGAGAGTAATTTTAAGTGTTACGAATCGTTTTGGGCTCTAACTTGTCGGGTCCGTGAAATTCAAGCACTTCCAGACAGACTGGGAGCTTCTGCAGCGACTTCTACCTCCAGGCACGCTGCTGCAGTCCTACTCAAAGGGCTGGTCTGTCTTCTGTCCTGGCCACAACCCCCCCACACCACCCCTTCAGCCCCTCCATACCCACTGCAGGTCACACAACCAGCTCACGAGCCTAAGGAGGACTTATTGACACAACGCCATGCTGTGTACTCAGACGAGTCCTCTATCCTGGAGGGAAACCTGGAAGCTTGTTTCTATGTTCATGTTCATCAACAGAGTCACGGACGATCTGCCCCACCATCTGAGGCCGGACCCTCAGAAACATCTCCTGTATCTCGGTGCTCGTAACTGGTACCGTTTGCACGGATTTCATTTCCCTCCGCTCAGCAGATGTTAAAAAAAACATGCTGCTCTGGTTTATCTGTAGATATTCATCTTGAGAAGGAGACGAGTGTGTGGACGACGAGTCAACCAGAGTCCAATCAGGTCAGGCTCAGCCAAGAATCAGGATCAGGGTCGCTCCGCTGAGCAGAGATGAGGAGGAAACCCATAATCAGAAGGACAAACGATGCCGCGTGCTTCAGACTCAACAGGAAGGCATTCCCTTATTGAACTCTCTGACTCGTTCACACGCAGCGTCAATTATCTCTGTTAGTCCTGGTGTCTCTGTGAGAGCTGGCAGGACGTGTGATGTGCCGCCGCACATTTTTTTACTCGCTGCAGATGTTAAGCAGGAGGTGAGGTTGGCCTTCTTCTGCCTTTAAACGCTTTACATGATCAGCAGAGGTCACATTCACACCAGGCTCCTGTTAGACACAGGAGCCTCTCATGCTCTACACTGTAAAAAGTGTCAAGACGACAAGAAAAAAAACCCCAAAAAAGTCAAATGGCAACAGTAACAGATGAAACACTGTTGATTTCAAGTTGTTGTTTTTTTTTATCTGAATTTATCAGACAGTTATTGTCATTTTATCTGATATTCTTGTATCACATGAAAGTTTACAGTACAGCAGTTTCTTCATGTTCTTTAATTCTTTGTAAATATTGATTTTTGCAGTAGATGTCTGGAAGAGGAGCCGAACGAGGAAGAATGTTTACTTTTTGATGGCGTGTGTGGCGTTCATTACATCAGGAAAACACTCACCTTCGTGAGATGACTTTAATTTACCCGCTAAACACACACACTCTCTCACACAAGCACGCACACACACACACTCCCACACAAGCACACACTCTCTCTCTCTTTCACACACACACACACACTCTCAAATACACTCTCATGCAAGCACACACTCTCAACCAAACACACACTCTAACACAGTCACACACACACACACAGATTCTCACACTCTCTCAGACACACATACACACACACACACTGTCACACATGCACACATCAATTCCTAGCAGGCAACATATGCATGAGAATCCCCAGGCCTAACTTGGGCACTCATTTCCTACATTTCCCACAATGCATCTGACCTAAAGGACCTGCCTGGTCTTCGTGCATGACCTATGATTGAATTAACGCTCTGATGGAGTTAAAATTAGCTCAAACAACAACTGAGATGTGAGACGACATCTACATGGGATGTGATGTCCCCCGCTTCTTAAAAAAAACCTGCCCTGTAGAGGAAACTGTAAAGCTGTGCAGAGACGAGCAACAGCCACCAGATCGTCTGTGGATACTCTTCTACTTCCCTGTAGATAGAGCCATGATGTCCTCATCAATCAGTTTGGAGTCATGGTTTGGAAGTAAAGACCAGGAAGCCTCTTTTATCCTGAATGTTCTGTCGTGATTCTGAGTGTCAATGGATGCCTTGAGCTTTTAAACTGAAAATCAAATCTACCAACAGGAAAGCTGAACTTTACAGATAACCATCTACGTTAAGGATTAAGAAGAACTCAATCACAAACTGGCACATCACCAACATGAAAAGCTGCTTTCATGGAGTGTTTTAAGGTGAATTTTTTGCCCTCTCAGAGGCCCGGCCTGCAGAAAATCCACATTCCCTCTGCTCTCCAGAAACATCCAGCCCTGCTGAAGGCCACACACCTCCCGCCTGCAGGAGCTCCTCATTAAAACCCCCGAAACCAGCTTTGAAGCAGACGACTCCCAGTCCGTGTACTGGGAGTCCTCTGGTCCAAAACATACTGTGTGCTAATGTGTGCTTACTCCTCTGGTCTGGCAGCGTTACAACTTGGAAGACATTCAGTCTGATATTAAACCACCTCGTTTATCAACCCATCCACGGAGCAAACACACACGTCTTATCTCCAATCAGCAGCGCTGGACTTTACTCTTTTACACTCTACAAATATGTCCAAATGGAGTTGTAAAAACACACATGGAGCTGTGTGCCTTCAAACGGCCGCATTCAGCGCTAAAAACGCTGACTTTTGCACGCGGACACGGCAGAGCGAGGAAGGTGACGCGCTGGACAATGTGACAACTTGACCCGGGCTTCCTTCTTCCTTCCCTGCAGAGCCACAAGGCCTCGGCCTTAAGTTCATGTCTGAGTAGAGAGAGGTGCTGCACTGTAAAAAAATTAATAAATAAAAAAAAAAAAAAAGTTTTTAATTATATATATATATATATATATATATATATATATATATAGCAAAATACTAGCAGCTGCAGTTGCCATGTTAATCATGACAATATGTTAAATTACCACAAACGGACATATGTCCTCTAAACTTTGTTACGAAGACAGGATATTACCAAAAAAATAAAGATTATACTAGTATTTCTCAAATTTACACCGTATTTATAGTGTTTCGTTTCTGTACTGGTTAAATTATGTTCTCGCCAAAAGGTTTCAGTTTTGTTTTTTTTAAAGTTCATTTTAATGTACATGTCAGCGAAATCTGTAGTTTAGACAGAATACTACTTTTAAAGGTCATTTATTGCTTGTGACATCACGTTATTTTCTGTTATAGTTTTATCAAATGTTTCGGTTTTCACTGCAAAATGTTGTTATCAGAAGTTATTGTAAAGTTATTTAATGTTAAATAAAAATACCGGAGTTTATTTACTGTCATTTTATGTATCGTCATTGTAAACATGTTTATGCGTTTTACTGTTACGTGTTCTACACGGTCATATATATAATAAAGTTATTTACTGTTTAGTTATTATTTTATTTTTTATTGATGCTTTTATCTGCTTTTGCTTTGTAGCACTTTGAGATTTGATCCAAATGTAAAGTGCATTATAAATGAAATGTATTATTATTATGATTATTATTATTTAAGATAATTCACTGCATCTACTGCAGCAAAGTACTTCTTTCTCCAAACTCCAAAACCGAACCCACAGTTTCCAGTTAAATGAGTCTTTAACTCAGTCGGAAAACTCCGCCTCCCAATTTTATGAGACTCAACTATTTAATAAAACAGCAGACCAGAAGAAAGAAATCCAAGCGACGCCTCTGGTGGCCGGCAGAAGAGCTGAGTGGTTCTGAGAAGTATGTGTGGGGACCTCCTGTGGTCTGTCAGCTCCAGGGTCAGGTGAGCGTGGGAGACGGCGGGTGATGAAGATGAAGAAGATGATGATGATGCAGCAGAACAAGACCGACGATGTCATTCCAGTTATTAACTAACGCCTAATCTTTCGTAGAACAGACGATCAGCAGTGGTCTTTAAAAAAAACTTCCTCATCTTCATCGTATTCAAAATGCTGCATTTGGGCTCCCGACTAAAACCAGGAAATAAGACCGCCTCAATATGTCTTGTGACCTTACAAGCCCTCCAGGAGCCCCACGACCTCTAGGGGTCACTTAAGTAGTAAATACTTGGTTTCTTATTGCAGGTTAACAGTTGAAGTCACTTTTTGAATTCATCAAACAATTCCCTTTTTACAGTGTGGAATATGTTCCATGATGAGTCTCGACTCTGGATAACCTTGATGACTGGATTTTTTTCTCTTTACTCTGTATGTTTTGGATTTAATTTCTCTGTAAAGTTCGGTAAAGTTCTGTAAAGTTCTGTAAAGTACTGTAATTGCCCTGGTGTACGAAATGTGCTAAAAACAAAGCTGCCTACAAAGCTACGAGCGGATTGGTTAGCTGTAAACCCGACTTTACCGACCCCGACCCGTCTGTGCAGGATGTGTTCTGGTGAGAAGGTTGGTGATGGTCAACATTACTCTCCAACAAACTTCACAAGGTTCTTTCAAGCCGAGCCAAACAGGTTCTAGATAAGAATGTTTCACCTCGCCGACATTGAAGGAGAGTCGGGGCAAACCGCCAGATCATCAACACCCAGGGCATTATGGGTAATTTAGAGTCACAACCCGAGGAGGTTGTCCATAGAACTAGAGGAGGATGGTCCATAGAAGCTGGTCCACGGAAACCGAGGAGGTTGGTCCATAGAACCAGAGGAGACTGGTCCACAGAACCAGTGGAGGATGGTCCACAAAACAAGAGGAGGGTGGTCCATAGAACCAGAGGAGGGTGGTCTATAGAACCACAGAGGCTGGTCCTCCTTTGTTTTAGGAGGCCAAAGGGAGATCAAAGTATAAGAAGATGCGAGCAGGACCTCTACTACTACTACTGCTGCAGAGGACCAGCAAGGAAAAGCCATGAGCTGAGTCAGAACATTTTAAAATCCAGCTCAGAAAAGTAAGGACTTATTTCATCAGGACAAGAAACGGTGTTTGATGGAAGTTTGATATTCCAACTAACAGACAAAACCATCTCACAGTCATCCGGCCCGTCGGAGCTCATGGTGTCACCCTTTCAGAACCTTTTTTTTTTTTTTTTAGACCTGCACTGCAGCAGCCAATCCGCTGACAGCAGAGGGGTCAGCTGGTTCGGAGATTTTTAAACTGTCAGCTGCTCCTGAGCCGAGTTGAGAGTTTAAGGACGGAGAGGAGGAAGAGCTGCTCAGCTTCTTCCTCACTGCATTCCTCTTTTCTTCTCCGTGTTTGATCAACACTAATGAGGTGAGAATGAAGTAACGCACCGAGCCCATTCATGACTTAGGAAGCGATAAAACTATGTAAACAACACCTTGTCTCGGTGCATTGTGGGAACTGGCAGGTTTTCCGCAGACAGCAAACGAGTCACACATGTTATCAAAAATATTTAATTCTAGATCTTCCTGTTGGCAGTTTAACTTTATGTTTGCTCCTAATGTCTGGCTGGAGGTTCCCGGGGTTTAAACGCTCCTCTCAACACTCACATGAAGAAAAGTCTTCTTTCTTCTCAGCGCCAGCTCATGAGTGAGGAGCTTTTCAGCTCCGACAAGTCCAAAGTCTTCATTTATGATTATTAAAACCAACGTTGACCAAAACGTCCCCGCTGCTGGGAGGGGAACTGAGTCCTGAACCTGGACGATGATTAACGGACGGCTGCTCTTAACACAATTCGTCTCACACTCGCACATTTAACTAACTTATATTTGTCATATTTCACCGTAATCGTTTATATTTCACTCACTTTTTTCTTTTTTTTTTAAACGAAGAACAGTCTTTCCCGGACAGAACTCAAAAACCATTGCACGGATCATCTTCAAATTGTATAACCACACAGACAACAGTGAGAGGAAGTAGTGGATTGACTTTGGGAAAGTTTGGTTGTATACATCCGCCACTAGGGGGAGCTTTACCTCCAAACGTTTTTCGGGCCATAATTGCTCCGATTAAGTCCACGTTTGGTGCAGATGAATCGACTCGAGGAGATATATCTTGTATATATTATTTTTTTACTATAATACTTCATATTTTACAGAAAATACTGTGACCATAACTTAACATTTAATTGGGGGGGTTCAAACAGGGGGACTAGGACTAGTTGGTGTGTTTTGTACTGCTTTGATCTTTCTTTGCGAGAAATATTGGATTGGAAGAGATACAGTATTATTATTCTATGTTTTGACTGTAAAGCCCATTATTCTTTTTACATGCACCATCAATAACCTAAAAGAAAAAAAGAGAAGTCACGTTTCTAGGACGTATCATGATACCTGTGTTGCCTGGTTGACCTCGCCAACTAACACATCCAACAACAAAGGATCAGGATTCCAGGAACTCACACCGTGGAATTCCTCTGCTGGGACTTAAGAGCATGTATTCATCAGGCCGACCTTTGACCCTGAGTGTTCTGATGATACCCAGCCACGCAAACAGGACTGAACTTACGGCGTGTGATGGATTTAGAGTTGCAGTACATAGAAGATATAAACTCACCAGGTGAACATAAGGCACAAAGTATCCGTAGAGGGCTGCTGGGATTCCAAAGGCCCAGATGCGGTACCCCACGGACTTCCAGATGTTGACGTTGAAGATTTTGCTGATGGGCGGGCATCTGCTGCCGGTGCGGGTGTTAGGGGGTTTGGCCGGTATGAGGGGCCTGTAGGTGAAGCCGGCCAGCATCAGCACAAACATCAGTATGCAGAGGACGCGCATGGTGTTCTGGAGGCCCACTCGTTCCAGCAGGCTCGACAGCACGAAGGGCAGGGTGATGGTGAAGAAGCTGCTGCCGGCCGTCACGATGCCGTTCACCAGGCCCAGACGCTTCTTGAAGTAGTGGCCCAGGATGACCAGGCTGGGCTGGTAGGCGAAAGAGCAGCCGCAGGCAAACACGATGCCGTAGGTGAAGTAGAGGGGTCCCAGGGATCTGTGGAGATCAAAGCAGGAACATCAAAGCCCCTCACCTTCTGGATTGATGGATTGATGGATTGATGGATGGATGGATGGATGGATGGATGGATGGATGGATGGATTGATGGATTGATGGATGGACTGAAGTTCTCCAGGAGTTTAAACATCTACTATTCCATGAAGACTTGGCCGACTCCATCTGCAGCTCCTGTGATGCGACTGAACTCTAAAGCAGCTCTAAAGAATCCTTGCATGAGATTCATTTGGCAAAATAAGAACAAATCTGTTCAGTGTGTTCATGTTATTTACCAATTGTTGTTTTTTGTCGTTTTCACTGCATCCTTCATGTTAGCGGGACTGGATTGGATATTCATTACTTTAGTATTGGTATCTGGAATATCATTTCACCTAACACCAGCTAGGTGAAAGTCAAAAGTCTCATTATAGACATTGACACTTTATATATATATGTGCAATATTAACTTGGACATTCCACATATTTCTACCTCCTCTATACGTATTTAGCGTTTGTATTTATATCTCCTTGCTTATTTGTTTTTAGTTTTTATCCCTCCTCTGATTGCATTTGCATGATACCGGTTGATATTGTTCCCCAACATTGTTTCTGCTATTGTCCCCGTTGTGGGACTATTTAAGGTATATCTTCTCTTCTCTTATCTTATAAGGCAGTGGCGGGCTTTGGGTTTTCAACCTTCAGTGCGATACTCCCCACAATTAAGCTTCCCTGAAATAACTTCACAGTGACTCTACAACTCCAGGCTGCTGTCAGACTACGTAACCAGCCCACATTCAAAGAGGCGCCAAAGTCTGTCTAGTGGGGGGGGGAGTGTTAAAACGAAGTTCAAGTGCATAGACACACAGTGGAACCATCAATGATGTAGCACTATTCCACACAATGACATGACCCTGCATCGCCCAAAGATGTCACATATCTCACCTTACTGTCATTACTAAGTACTGGACTCTCAACAACCAGTCAAATCCACTCACAAGACCACAAAGAGAGAAAAAGAAGGCCATGAAACGGAAGAAGGATTTTTCTCGCAGACTCCAGCCAAGCTGCGGTTAGAAACATACGTGAATGAATGTGGACCTCATTCAAACCACAGCAGCAGCATCAATAAACCAAAAACAAGCAATAACCAACAGATATTAAGAAGAAGAAGAAGAAGAAGAAGAAGAAGAAGAAGAAGAAGAAGAAGAAGAAGAAGAAGAAGAAGAAGAAGAAGAAGAAGAAGAAGAAGAAGAAGAAGAAGA
>VRLP01009139.1:0-12500 GCA_009660295.1 Lophius piscatorius
TCTCTCCTCACTCACCAGTGCATCCATGGTAACGCACCCCCCTACCTAAAAGAACTACTCACCCCACTGACCTCAACACGATCCCTCCGTTCTACCCACTCATTCCGCCTCCTCCTTCCCCGGACTAAGCTCAGCACCATGGGTGATCGGGCCTTCTGTTCTGCTGCCCCTCGTCTGTGGAATGCCCTCCCTGACCATCTGAGGGCTCCAAAGACGACTGACACATTTAAAAAAGGACTTAAAACTTTCCTTTTTAGCAGAACCTATAACTTTAATTAACATTGCTGCTTTTTGGTCAGGTTTTTATATAGTTATTATTTTATTTTTTTACTGATGCTTTTATCTGCTTTTACTTTGTAGGACTTTGAGATTTGATCCAAATGTAAAGTGCATTATAAATTAAATGCATTATTATTATTATTATTATCATGACCTGGTGAGGAAATGTCATTTCAATATTAATTTCAGTTTCCACAGGGGCTGAATAGACAGATTTTTACAGAAAAATTTATACACTGCTGATTTTGACCCTGCTTTAAAGGAGGCTCTATAGAATTTTATGGCTGTTGCATCTTAACTGTATGTTATTGAAAAACAGAAGCAGCATCACTTAGCTTAGTCTCTAGCTGCAAGTCCTTAAAAATTCATTTGAAAATTGACTGGAAACAACTTTGATTATTGATGAATTATTTCATTTCCCGACTGTTCCCCCCCTTTTTCGTAATGTAATATTTCTCTGTTTGTAACCATTTGAAAATTTCTTACAGGATGACCTATAGATTGGTTATGGAACTCAATGTATGTTCCTTTTGAAGGCTCTTTAGTTTACTGTTGTGTCACACTGTCATTTTGGAGATGTGACATGTTGTTGGGTAGCTGACTGAAGACTTAAAGGTTGCTGTACAGTTGTTTGAAAACTGTCTCACCAAAAGATTGTGGTTATATGCATTTCAATATTTGCTTTGCACTGGAGCTCAATGATTACTGGAAAGGTCTTAGAAAGGATTGTCTCAGTCTGCTATCCATGCAACATCAGGGGTAGCTTGATGTAAGGGTAAGGCCTTACATCAAGCCTATAACATTTGTTTGATGATCTTGTAGTGCATCAACCTGCCTTATGTTACAACATGGGAAGATGGCTTCCCAGAAATGGCTTTGTTTTATGCACACATGAGAGAAAAAGAGAATAATTCCTTTGTAAAGTAAATATACATAGCCTGAGGTTTGAATCAAGACTATTTGTAGGATTTTACTTGGTTTAGTAAGGCAGAACATGGTTAAACTTTGAGCCAAAACCCCTGAAGTTGATAAAGAGTCCATATCCAAAAATGATTAAGCATTGTCTCTGACCTTCTTAACATTAATTTAGTAGGAGTTACACCATGCTATCACAGCAGTATGATGTTTTCATTCTGGCACTCTGCAATATGCATAACTCCGATGGAATGTGAACTGTACAGTGTGCATATTTATGTGTTTGTGTCTGAGTGTGTAACTCTATGTAGAAAGGCAACTTAAGGCAGTAGAGTTGGTCCTTGCCTGAACTTCAAGAAGTATGAGGATGGTTTTGTGTGAGTTTTGCATGAAGTGGGTGTTGTGAACTCCCATCTCTTTGGGCATCTGAGCCCACTCACTATAGGGCTCTTTGGCATGGAGAGAGGGACCAGGTATCTGCTCTCATACAAAGAGTTTTGATGCCAGAATACATTGAAATTTGGGATTTCGAAAAGCAACCATAATGCATAACAGTACGTGACTGCATATGTGTGTGTGAGAGAGGAAAGGTTGAACACGAAGACTGTTAACCTGAAGTGGCTACTACGGGTTGAGTGCAACTTCAGTCATTTGATAACAATTTGTCAAGCACACTTAGAGATCAAAATATTGGCATCATGTCAAAAAAAAGTAGCTTTAAAAACTCCTTCATGATCAAATTAGTATCGAATATAAAAGATAACATTTGTATATATATATATTTTATTTTTTTGTGTGTGGCTGCCTCGCTTTCAAACCCTGAAGGGGTCTGCAAAAGCACTCCGAAAAATTCCCAATCCCCTTTATTGTACAAGCAATCCCCCCTGATTGAAGTCCTCAAAAGCTAAATCAGTAAAATATGAACTGTTACAGTACATTATGATATAAATAAGATAGATCTCCTCAAGTCAATTCATATGCACCACATTTGGACTAAATTGGACCAATGCTTGGAACATTATGACATGAAAACCTTTTTGAGATAAAGCTCCTCGTAGTGTCAGTTAGTGGGAGCGAGCAACGACCCAGAATCACGTCAGTCAGAAATTGCAAACGATTCGGGAAATGAAGTTTTCACGCAATTAACGCAGTTAACACCCAGAATCTGCAGTGGACGTAGCCATTACGGTTCCATAATAATATCACTGACATTTTGGGGATATAAATGTCATCAGAAATACTATCCTAGATAACAAATAGATTCATATTAAGTTAACATCAAGTTTTTTTTCAAGCTTGTCAGTCATTTTGTTGGAAAAAATCGGACTAACGGCTGAGCAATTACTGGTCGAAAACTTTTAAAGCTAAGGAGGAGTTCCCCAGAGGGAAACACGAAACCAACCTTTACCAAAATCAATCCGGTCCAACTTCGCAAGTACTACTTTGGTTTAAAATAGCATACAATAAATGTTGAAAATATACAATAAAACACAAATTTTTGGAGGATATCATAAGTCTGTAATCCACATTTAATAGCTTATCAGATCATTATTCTCTACTTTGTAAGGAGTGGAACGATGGTGGTTCTATTAGAATGGAAATTGTTTTATGAGGCTGGTCTAAGCAGCATAAATTCATGGTTAGGTGACAAGTGTGGGCCAAGTGGTTATGACAGCATTTGGCTGGCTTGAATCATATTTATCTCCAGTCCTGTCAATTTTTTTAAAAACAATCATCCATGCGTCACAATGCATTTCAGTTTATTCATGGTTAACAATTCACTTAATGGCTTTCAAAGAGATGTGGTCTGTGTTTATTTTGTAAGATGAAGGACTTTCTTTATTTCTTATTTGCTAAAAGAAGGCAGTTTAAAATTTTTCTTCAACATACAAAAGCTATAGGGTATTACATCAAATCTCGATAACAAAGTTTGTTAGTCACTCCCTCATTGCCCTAACATGAAGGCTACTCCCTCGAAGGTGAGAGAACATTTAGCATCTCAATGAGGCTACTTCTGTCATAGGTCAACGCTGAACTGCTGAGTTCATAATGAGGACAAAGCATTCCTGATACGTGGTTTTGATTTGTCTTGTCAGCACCTATGCCACGATGCCCTTCTCATTATTGAGAGTCAAGGTGCTGGAGAACCACATTGGAAATTAAATATGCTTATTAGAGGTGATGGATAAATGGATTACCCCTTAATTGGTCTGTTATTATGAGTGGTTGATTGGATTGTCCTTCGCAGGCTATTGATCTTGTGGCTGAGGTTGATTAAGAAGTGGAATGAGGAGAGCATGAGTGCTCTCTTCATTCCACTTCTTAATCAAGAGTTTCAATGTGAATGGAAAATATTCAACAATAGATGCTCTGAAGAAAACCTGGAGGTGTAGCTCTTTTCCCCTTAATATGCAGTATATTGGCCACATTGTTGGTTTGAAATACAGTAATGTCTCTTATTATCTTATTATTGTGCCTATTATAAGTATATTCTGAAATGTAGACAAGGCAAAACCTCAAATGGAATTGAAAATGTACACAATACTTCAATGACTCCATTCTACTGCCATCCATCTCAACCATTTAGCATTTCTTAAATTTTGATGAAATATATAGAAATAATGGGATTAAACAATATGACCTCATATAAATTTTTTTTATCTAATCTCTCTCTAGTCTCTATTCTCTTTGGTATGGTCGAGTCGGTCCATGTGGCTCTAAATGCAAAAATGACATCTCACTATGACTTGGGGGTTAAGGTGTTTATATGCACATTGCCAGCATGACTCACATTTCCTGCATCCCTGAGCACAATCTGTTGAGGTCACACACCCACAGAAAGCCCCACAGTTAAGGAAACCCAACAGTAACGACCTGTGTGTGGCTGAAACCCTCTCAGATAACTCAAACTGAGAGTTTTTCCTACCAGTTCTGCTCCATGATTGTCATTGTTTTTCCCAACAAAACAGACCTTGACTTTGTTGTGTGGTGATGATGCCTTCACTGAAAGACACAGCTTGATGCATGCAATGACCTTGTTATGTTGAAAATATGCCTTTTCATGGACAACTGAATGAGGATGAAAGCACCAAAATAAGTTATTTCATTTACATGAATTTTATATCCATAAACTGTAGGGATGTAAAAATAATAGAAATCTATTTTGACACTAAAGATGAGACTGCATCTGAGTGTATGTCAATGGACGGGGTCAATGATCCTACTCTAACGTAAGAAGGCTATTACTTAAGCTTTGCTTCTTACTCTGCAGTCTTCGCTCTCAGCAAAAGACCGCTAAGACCTTAGCACTTACCCTATCTTTTATGAGCCTAACATCAGTATAGTGTTGGTATCTAAAACAAAATCATGTCCAGTGGTTGCTTTTCCAAAGCTCATGTAAATCATATTTTGTGAATAAATTTGATCTTAATCGCTGTTCAACAAGCTTTGTCTAATTTAACTTCTGTCTGCAAAGCAGAACTCCTGGTATCTATCAAGTGCAAGCCAGCTAAGCCTGATGAACATTCTCTTCTTCACTTTATTTGAACAAAATCAACTATCTAATTGTACAATATTCACCAGTTTGTTGTTATGGAGTACTCGTTGGAAGTATTATCATTCTACTTTGATCACAGCAGGACTATGTGTTAATGTTCAGCTGTGGTTTGTAATTACGTACAAATACCAAGAGATGGGAGTAGCTACAGCCAAAGTATTCATGGGAGTCTCTTTCAAATAAGTTCTCAGGATTGATTACATCAGAGATGATGTAAAATCAATTCACAATTGCTTTGGCCTGGAGAGGAGGTTGTTTAGTGGGACTCAAAGTTCGGGGAGTGTTAAAGCTCCAAAACACACGCTAATCGGTGGGTGGGGAATCGTGGCCAAGTCACCGCCTATGTCCTCCAGACTTCCAGCTAGAGTCTTCGTCCTGCTGTCCAAATCAGTAATCAGGTTTATTCCCATGATAAACAAGATGGTATGCCTTGTGTTAATACCTTTCTCAAAAAGTTTATACAGTAATACTTTCCTCAGTGTTAGTCATGTAGGGATTTGATCTCTCTGACCCCCGTTTTTTACCTTTACTGATATTGCATTATATGTTTCGTCACTGGCTTAAGAACTTTCTGCAATGTAACTGGAGATGGTCGATATGAGTTCTTTGGTATATGCAGTCTCTGAGAGATCTTTAGGACTGTGATGCTTCCTGTTCGTGTGAAGTAATTAACTTCACACGCCTCGTCAAGACTGTGTCCATATCTTTGTCTTGGCTGTTACCATTGCTTCATTCTCCAGTTGATGAATCACAACTGGCGGCCAAATCCCAGCATCAATCCCTCTTCATAGTAGAAATCGAGCTTGAGTAGTATGGGACTCAGACTGAGGCTTTATTTCAAATAAAAGGAGAGTTTTGAAGCACATGTATGCAGAGAGGAAAACTACAAGTCACGTTGGCATTGAAAAAAATCAGTTAACTATCACTGGGAAAATAAACAGAAGATTAAAGTGCTGATTGCTGTTGAGCAGAGGATGGTTTGCTGGTGTTGGGTGGAGGAAAAGTTAGGTTGTAGTTGGAGACAAAGCTTTCACAGAAGATATACCGGTTTTCACTGTGGGGCAACTGGAGTAAATCTTTCCAAACATTTACTGTATCTGTAACTCTAGCTTCAGATAAAGAAAAGAAAAAGCCAAGGGACCTGTGTGGGATCACTGCTCACATACATTCCTAATGACAACAGGGAATATGGTGTTAAACTTACACTTTGTGTAACTTTAGATCCAACTTGCTGACTGATCAAGTTTTAATTCCCCGGGTGACGTTCATTGCTTTAGGCTGTCGAGCAAAGAATAACAGGAGAGATGGACTGCCAAATTTACTTTTAGAAGAAAAAAACCCCACCCTCCGATAACAAAGTGAGCTGTGGCACAAGCAGCACAGGAGTCGCTTGAATGGTTTGCTCTGTTTGCACAACACTTGGGTTTTTACCAGACACTTTTTCAGAGAATCAAGTATACAGCAATGTTCCTGCCGAGATTAAGCACATAAAGCATGGCCAGATTACAGAATAGGAAGGATAAAAAAGTATTACAACTCACCTTTTATATGTTTTATTTGTTCATTCGCTGTTCATAATCTGAATGATTATTCTTATTTTTCATGTGCCATCAATACGTTTGTCACTCTACACTGTCAATAGTAAATTTGCAGTGAAATCCGACCATATTTAGTTATATTTACATAAACCAAACTGTAAAATGCTGGTGTCATTCTGCTATTATAGCTTTTGTAGTAGCACGGCAACTGTGTCTTTGTAGTTCTACAACAAAGTGTCTAAATTACAAGAAATTATATATTGTCCAGGTGTGTTTGTGGTGTTGAATTATCTTTTTTAATAATAAGTATTTTTTTTTTGTCTTATTAGTTTTAGTAGTAGTAGTAAAGGACAGCAGAGTCTACATGCTCCAACATTGTATGAGTGATTGTGTGAATGGATGTCACTCCTGATGAGCAGCTGGCACTTTGCCTCGCATGGTGGCATTTGTGTGTCAATTTAAAAATATTAATAGTTACAGTACTTTTAGCGGTCAGACTAGAGTACAAGTACATTCCATTTATTTAGGTTATTAGTTGTATTGCAGTAATATTATTTATAATTTAATAGCATCTAATGACAGAAAGTATCCAGTATTGTTTGGTAAGATTTCATGAAGACAGTAAGAATTGTACTTTTTGAAAAAAATATACTTTAGTCTTGAATCTAGTAATACATTGTAAAAATAAAGTACTTTGACTGTGAAGCTGCCAGTTAATTACTGTAAATGTACAGTGACATTTTTTACAGTGTAGTGAAACCAACGGTTGAATCCATTATTGGAGGTGCAATCACTGCCTTGCAGAGCTGACTGTCATTTGTCAGAGAAAAAATAGTTTTAACCACAGTACATGAAAAGCAGAAAATAGCAAGAGCAACAAAACAAATCCTGATCTACCTCCATCTACAACATGCACAATAAAAACAATCATCAATAAAAAACAATAAAAATAATCATCTGCTGTAATCGGAATAGATTAGTTGCATGGTTGCGACAAATGCTGCAGTATCGACATTGGTTTCCTCAACTCCTTCAGGATGGCTCCCAATTTATCGTAGCTTGGGAGCCACAACCTTGCAGATAACCTTTCACATCAAATAAAGTTTATGTCTCTTCCCTGTTCAGTGCTGTCTCCTCGCAGCACAACATTCATTGAGGCACAACATAACAGAGACCCCAAACCAGTTGTAGATGGCTATAGCAGTTAATCTGTAGACGAGGCCTGATTGGCGGGTAGATTAGGGGCTCAGTGTGACATCACAGTCTAAATGCACTACCAAACACACAATTTAATAGGAAGTCTGTACTGATGAACTTCATTGGATAAGATATATTTTTATTGTTCACCTGGGTGGAAGTATTAGTTATGGTTCACAAAATTACAATAAGGGCAGTTAAATACAGATCCATTGTCACTATACACAAGGGTGTGCACATACATACACAAACACACACACACACACACTCACACTCACACACACACACAAGTAGATTTAAGAAAATGGGAAATTTATCAAGAAAAGGAGGTCTACATTTGCTGAATATTAACTTCATATTGTGAAAATTAGCTTGTGACACTTTTGTTTTTCATTTGATCAAACAGCACTTACCAACAAATATTACTAAATAGTATAACAAAAAACACTTTGGATTAACACCCACTTTCAATTATACTTCCCACCGATATGTTTTCCACTAATTTAAAAGTCCTTTTCATTGTTCTTAGTTTTTTTGTAATTACAGCATTTTATTTAAAAAAAAGAAAGAAAAGCTTGAATGACCTACCATGCTTTTAGAAGTTATGTGAGTTTAAAAAGCATATTCTGATGAGTTTTCAATTATTCTGAATGTTAGATCGCCAACTGGGACTGGAGTATTAATTTTTCCATCACATTTAAAGGCACTAATAATGAAAACTATATTTAAAGTTAAACCGTTTTGCAAATAATTCTGTACAAATCCAGACATGACATCATTATTGTAATGGGCTGACGGGGGAGGGTGGTTGGAAATCAGTTTTACTGAGGGATCAGCTGTGTGAACTCATCTTAGGCAAATCCAGACTGGATTCGTTGACAAGGTGATGTCACACAACCTCTCAGTTCTATCGTTCTCCTCCGCTCACAGCAGCCAATTCCACTGGAGGGAAATAGAGAGCTGTTAACATCTTGATCGGTCAAGTAGTACAGCAAAGTAACAACAGTGACAACAGTGAGTCTCAGCTCAACTCTTCCACATCATATTGGTTTTTTTTTAGCTCCAGTGGAATAATAGATAAAACATAATGACGACTGACATCTTTGCAGTGTGCCAAAAAATGTCCTAGCTTCAAAGAATTACAATAAATTGAGCTAGATTCTAAAAACTGGTTAGAGGGAAAACAAAGGTTGTGCAGTTCCACTCAGAGATGACGGAGAGGAGAATCTCCCTTAATGTTCCCTGCAGAGCAGTGCACCGAGGCTGTATACTAGAATAACCTCCATCCCGGTGCTCTGTTGACTATTTCATTTACGGACAGGAGGTCACAGGGGGGACATAGTTTGGCCTCTGCAAGAATTCATTACTCCTACCCATTACCTTGAATAGAAAATGAAGTGCGCGGAAAAGAATGGAATTAAAAGAGCTGAGTGAAATGTGCTTTCTTCAAAAACAGCATTGGGGCTGTAGAACGTTACATCTAAAGAGCAGGTAGCCTGATGCAATCTGTGAATAGAAAAAATGTGTACCTTATTATGTGAATGACTGGCAAAATTGGAATATTTATATCTCTCTTTCCATCTCTTGCTCCCTCTCAGTCGGGCTGAATTCCTGCCAGGAACAAGCAAGGGTTTGTTAATTAGACACAGAGAGGAAGACACAGAGAGAGACTGTTTATCATGGTATGGATTACATCGTTAGGTAGTCGGGCCAAGGGTTTATATAGTTATCTGTTTGTATGAAGTACGATATCATCAGATTAACATCGTAGTGATTCAGTGCTACCAGAATTATGTTGAAAGACTGAAATAAACACCATCCATTTACTTTAAGATGTTTCAAGAGCTTATATGTATTGACGGGCTATTAAAACTGTTGACTGACAGGACAAAGTAATTTGCAACTTGCTAAAGAGCAGAGCACAAAGGGAAATTTGCTGCATGTTAGAAAGCAGTGGTATCGCTGCTGCATTGCTAACCACAAGGCCCCCGAAGAAAACAACCGCCACATCCAGCACATCCATTTTGGAGGCGCATTGGGACACATTCAGGTTTACACTTCAAATATGTGGTCGCATGCTTCCCAGACCACCTCGGCAAGCAGTTTGAGTGATCGGATCACAAAGCATCTTGGTGGTCGTTTAGACTAATATTTAACCATGTTTAACGCCCTCCGCTTGTGATCTGATCGCCCCGAACACTTTTAAAACTAAGTCTAAATAGGGTCCAAGATGTCTAGACCGCATGACCTGACTGAACAAAAGACAGAATATAGCCAGATGGGGTAGGAAATTAGCTTAGCTCAGCTGATAGACTGGTAGCAGCGAGAAACAAAAAATAGAATAACATGTGTAGAGCTGCAGTTAATCAGTTAATACATTATTTAATTTATTTTTTCATATTAATGGATGAATAAAGGAAGTGTTGGATCTGCATTGTAGCTATTTCTTGGCATCAGTGGGAACAACTATGATGAGTGACATTGTGTGTTTTAAGGAATTTGATGTTTTTACATACATAAGCAAGATCCAGCATGTATGGAGTGAGTGTGTTGATGGTAAGGATTTTTTATCTTTTTTTAATTTACTCTAGAAAAAGCCAGTCCAAAATTAAAGTGAGATAATTGACTTTCGGTTCCAGTTACACACCTAACTCAAAGACATGCAGTTTATATTTTTTCAACTTATGCACGGCTAGAAAGTAAAGATGGCATAATTCACAAAATGACAAACATCTCCTTTGGAAGCACAGGAATGTGCCACAAAACAGCATTGGTGACATGTTCTTCATTTGAATGAAAACAGGCGTCGTGCTTTTTTTTCTTTATATGCATGCTCAAAGGAAAATTAAGCCCACAGAAAAGTTTTTTCATTGTCTCATTTAGAGAGGAATCTTTAGTTGTTTTTTTGTCCTAAATCAACAGGAGAAAAGAAGGACCAAGACATAAATCAGTCTAAGGAATTATCCTGGGCAGTTTGAGAGAACAAACACAATGAAAAAAAATCAATGTTTTTTTTATTTACAGTCCAGCAGCATAAAGTACTCATTAACACATATGATACCTATTAATAAGAATTAATGTGTCTGTGACCGAAACAAGAACAACCATCCTAAATTCATCCTTGATCAGAAACTATAAGTTTTTTTTTTTTCTCTCTTTTTCTTTCCAGCAGCAATGAAAATTGTCGCCCTGATTATGAGCATAGTTTTGTTGGGTCCTTTCATGGGATTTGGTGCAAGTAGGAAGCTCCAACCTGAAAGTCATTAAATTAGATTGTCATACCACTGGTGGCTGTGGGTTACAGATAATCACACTGACATAAATATATCTGAACATGCGATGCGATGCGTTGCGATTCTCTTAATTTTTAAATCAAACAGTGAGAATAGTGCATGCTGATGAGCAAACTTTAAATAGAACTTTGCTCTTGTCTTTAAACCCCCTCCCAATTTATTCTCTCCTTCGCCTTTCTCTGCCCCCAACCCAGACTCTGTGCTGATGGGGCTGGGAGTACGGGGTAGATGGGTGCATTAATAATGCAGTGCTGCCTGGAAACCAAACACGCTGCAGCGGAGTGATGTGTAGAATTCTAAAGAGGTATTTGTTTGTACGTGGATGCCACCCTCCTCCCCCAGTACCTCTTTGCTTCCCTCTCATCTCAGTCCACCCACCTCAACAGCCATCCAGCATCAATGAACAGATGTATCATCTTTACCCAAGTCTACTGTAGCTATGAAGAGAGAGCTTGGAAATAGCCCTCCCCTTGAATTATTTCTAAAATCAGATGATGCTCTAAGAGAGTTCCTTAAATGGGTTTATTTTCTGCTCATGCTTTTTTTTAAATTATTTTCCAGAGAACCAGCTTTGCAACACAATAGACAAGGTGTTGACACTGTAAGCATATACTGCTGGATCTGAGTGGAAGAGTCTGGGATGAGACTTGAACCTGAGCGATCCAGGATATTGATCTTATAACAGATCTGTCTGTAATAAACCCATATATATTATATATGAGGAAGACAACTGTGACTCCTCGAGTTAATCGCTTTTTAAACAGTTGTCACCTCCATTCTTGTAAGTGAGTTGTTTTCATTACACTACTTATGTTTTTAAAAATGATGGTCAAAATGTTGAGCTGAGATCCATAATACCACCTCAAAAAACAGAAATGGAGCCAACAAGGTTTAGGCTCCATTTCAGCATCGGTTTACCCAGACAAATAAACTGTCTCTACAGCTGGCCTGGAAGTGTTTTGAGTTTTCTTGGATCGTGCCTTGATAAAAGATTAGTTATAATTTTGAGGCAAACAATGAAAACTGATTTGAGTGGAATGGTTCTTTGTCTTCACTTCTCTGTATTTTGACCCTGTGATTAGCTGATGACTTTTGTAGGGTGCACTATACTTCTCACCTATGTTTGGCAGGTATATTGACCATTATAATTTTTTGGATGGCAAAAATACCCATTCTTGCTAATTTTATCATTTTGTTGCCCAACTCAGTTGTTGGGGTAGACCAACAATTGAATACTGTTTAATCTTTGAAATAAAAATATTTTGTCAATTTGCAACATAATTATGATCCACTACAGTATTTAATGATTTCTTCTAACCCTTGTCATACCTTTAAAAGTTTCAGGGCCATTATTTTTTTCCCATAATGGTGCTGGAAAATAGAAAAATGCCTTTAGACCAATCAGAGCCTGGAGAAAAGTCCGGTACAAAATAAACACTCGAGAAGTGCATAAAAATTAAGGTGATATAAGATGCCCGACCATAATCCTTGGATCCCCTTGTCTGGCAGGGACAAGGGGAGCAGATCTTTGCTCTACAGGAAACTTAACACCACAAGAGATGCCCAGTCTGTTCCTAAGAAAACCTCAAGTCACTTCAAAAAGACCGACGTGGTTGCTTCGCCGGTACAGTCTTTAATGTATAAAAGCCCCATTACTCACTGTTGTCTCAGGGTTCGACTGTCAAGTTTGCATTGATCAGCACAAATTCACTGTTTATCAGT
>VRLP01009140.1:0-13851 GCA_009660295.1 Lophius piscatorius
TCAAAGAGGTTGTTGTAGTTGAGGTGGTCCTGGAGGTGGGCAGCAACTACTTTTTCCAGAACTTTGGAGAGGAATGGGAGTTTGGAAATGGGCCTGTAATTAGCAAAAAGTTCTGGATCGAGAGTAGGTTTTTTGAGGAGTGGTCTGATTATGGCGGCTTTTAGGGCAGATGGAACAAAGCCAGCCTGGAGAGATTGGTTTATTACAGCAGTGATCAGGGGACTGACCATTGACAGAGATGAATTCCACTTTCCAGTCTCGTTAGCCTCGGTCCTGTGGTTCTTTTCCACCCACTGGTCGTAATCTAGACAACCCATGCAAATAGATAAAACACAAGCAAATAAAGAAAAAATCTCCATGCAATGACAACACACGCACGCCGCACAGTACCTAAAGCTAGAACAACATAGCTGGTGTATATAATTATCTGACCGTTGTGTACACTTTTCGATGGAGACACCTGAAGTCAGTATATGTGATGGTGATTAAGAGTTTTCTTAACCAAGTATAATACAGCTTGTTTAGTGTAGCTTTGGGTAGTGCGTATGTTCCTGGTCATTTTTAAGTTCATTTTTTGTTTTCAAGATGTTGATTTATGTTTAATTCTGAGTCACTTGACGCAGAAGCTAAGCAAAGCTAACACAGTTAAACAGAAAATCATGACATTTTTGTGCTTTATATATGACTTATTCACTAAATAAAGCATGTAAAAGCGCATTCCAGGGCTGCATAACTTTTGAATGTCCTTTGTAAATAATTCCGTTGTATTGTTACTTTTGCGGCGCTCCTGTGTCGCCAAAATTGATGGAGATGTTTTCTTTATGTCGTGTGAAATTGACATTTTCTTTAATTGTTGCATGAATTTGTTGTCAAACTGATCTTTTCTATATTTGCTTCATTTGCTTTGTCTATTTGCATGGGTTTTCTTAAGTTGCAGTGTATTTTTTCCTGTCGACCGGCGCACATCTAAGCCAGTGTGATTGGTGCTGGTAGAGAAGCATGCTGCCGATGGTCTTGACAGATTTGGGTCTCTGCCTAAAACGAAGCACTGTAATGAATATATATACTTACCATTTTGGATGTAGCCTCGAAGTATCCTGAGTCTTTACCGCTGCGGAGCATTAAGATGGAGACAGTAGTAGATCACCTTATTAGGTTCTTCTCCTGGGCGGGTTTGCCACGTTCCATCCAGGCAGACAGGGGTTCCAATTTTAAAACTAAATTGTATCAGGAAGCGATTTACGAGTTGAACTTAACCTCAACGTATTGGTATGTTTATCGCTCACAGTCGCAAGGAGCTACGGAGCAGTTTCATAGCAGTCTAAAGCGCATTATACAGACTTTTGTTGAGATACAGCCTAAGGAATAGGATGAGGCCATTCTGTTCTTGTTGTTTACAACACGTGATGCTCCCACCAAAGGCTTCAGTCCATTCCCGTCTTTGGTCATGAGGTGAGGGGCCCGTTGCATTTGTTTCAGGAACTGTTGGCCAAACCATCTTCCCTACGTGATGCTTTGCAGTACATTTCTTCCTTTAGAGCTGGACTGAGGTCAGCCTTTGAGGTGGTATGGAAGAATCTGGTTTGTGCGGCGGCACACATGAAGCCAAAATATGATAAGTGATAATTAGCTTTAATCCAGGGACCATGTGAACAATGTGGACCTGGTTTTGCTGGTCAATATAGAGTTCTGGGGTAGGTTTGTAACCTGAATAACATTTAGGCACTACTGTCAGGACACGAGGTCTACCACCAGGGTGGGGCCACAGTAAAATTTACTGTGGCCACAGGAAAAAGAGAAGGGGAATGTTGATATTTTTGATTAAAAAACAACAACACTGGACAACACAAGTCTATCGTCAAAATATATATATATGTTTCTGGCACACCTCTCAGGCTAGGGGTGGGGCTCATATTGTCAGAAGCTGACTGAGATTGTTTAACAGGGTAATGGACAAAAGAGACATTGTTTGTGTTGTTTTGTAGATAAACATACCCTAAATGTTTATACTGAAGTTATTTGTCTACATGCTTAAATGTCCCTTATATTAACTATTGGTGGAATACGGACAAAACAAAGCAAGAAGCCAGACAGCAGGCTTGAAGAGTTACATTGAGTCGGCGTATTGAAGCCTGAGAAGCCGCAGTGAAACCAGCTGTTCTCCTACCTAAAGCCCGACTGCCAAAACCATTCCACTAAATGCACGACCACCCAAAAATCTGGAGGCCCTAGACGGTTAGCCTGTTAGTTACTGGGGTTGGGGTGCTCTGACAATATCCAATTAACAAGAACTGTAATTAGCTGTGACAACTTAAATAACTGCTTGCTTTCCTCAATGAAATGCACCTATACTATACTATTATTATAATTTCATTAATTTATTTGATTGTCTTTAATCATGACTTCATTTCAGAAAGATAACCAAATGTTTATCTCAGCAAGACAAGTTCCCTCAAACTCTACCTGAAACCAACATTTGCATCATTAGTGCTGATGCTTTTGCTGATCATCTTTTCATATTTCTATGTGACAGCCTCAGATCCATTTTTTGGATCTGGTTTTGTCTTTTATACATTATCTGGGGCCCACTGCTTCAAACCTTCCATATCAAAGCATATTGGAGCAATATGTTCCAATATTCAACAGTTTTGGCAAACTTTGCAGGGAATGAAAGTGCAATTTCCAGTAGACTTTATAATAATAATAATGTATCGTTTATTGATAACAGTACAGCATAGTGAAACTATTTCTCTGCATTTAACCCTTCCTTGAGGGAACACTGGGCAGCCCCTTTGAATATAGGGTTTCAGGGTCTTGCTCAAAGATCCTAGTAGACAAGTAGACCTTGCTGGGACTTAAAACGGGTACCTTGCGATCTTCTGATTGGGAGACGGCCGCTCTACACTGCTCTACAGCCGTATTTTTATGTAACTCGCCTGGTGTTTTAAAAATTCTGGGAAACAGGGTCCTGCATTTTACTTTCCTCCCTTTTTTCTCACTTCAATCTGCTTTTTAGCGGTGAAGATTTTGTGCCCTCCTTACCTTAGAAAATCTAATGACTCAAATCAAATTTGAACAGAACCTTTATATTATTTGAAATCGCTAAGAAATGAATCAGGCGAAGGAAAATAAGATCTTATTAATACTTCTCTGCTACATCCAGTTTCAATGAATAATAAGATGAAACCATACAAGGAAGTAGGTTAATTATGTATTAAAAATTCAGTTTGGGGATAAAAAGTTCATCCCAGTTCCTTTTTGTAATGTTAAATGAGTGTGGCAGGTCACACCAGAGTCTTTGGATTAGCGGAGTCTTGGAGATGTCTGAGTGTGCGCAGATACTGACACTAATTATACCACACATTTATTTCCAGCGTACTACCTGTGTGTGCATGAGTGTGCATGCTGCTTACACGCGTAACATAAATGTCACATACAAAGAATAAAACAATTTTAAGCTATAGGCAAACCGTTGCACGTATAACACAAATAGGTTTGTTAGAGGTGACGATTAGAGAATCGAGCAAATTTCTTTTAAAATTGCTGTTGTGCACTGGAAAGTATGTGACACAACAATATGAATATTCTGAACATTATCAGAGGAACAAACAGATTGAATGCTCTGAATCTTGTCTGTCTGACAAATTAGCACATCATACTGTTTCAGAAACTCAACTTGTATGTTTAATATGCCAACAAAAGACAAACATAAAATAACAATAATATTGCATGAATTTCTGCGTTGATTCCCGCCCATCCATGTCATCGTAATATTTCCACTTGCCTACTATTTAACTTTCTAGGATTAACATGCACAGATTGATTAATATATTAATCATTTAAATTGCATAATCTGCGAGGGCCGTAATAATCAATGTCAATTTATTTGGTCACACTAAACAAGGATAAACATCAGCCTCCATTAATTTCCATTTAAATTTCAAAATTGCCACAATGTTGTGTTGATTCCTTTTTCTTTTTTTTACAGTTAGCTAAATACAAAAAACATTTGATTGAAACGTTGGTGTAAAATAGTTTAAAAAGCAACACTTCAACCCATATAACAATAAAAAATGTTGAGTTTCATGTGTTTTTTTAATCTGATTTCTGAGAGTCTAGGGAAAATAAATAATGAACTGAAAATTCAGTGATTGCCACAGTCTGTTCAACATGGAACTGGTGGTCCGGTGTGGACAGCCCACTCTTGAAAAAAGTATTTTTCATGTTGAAATGCATTATTTGCTGCAACCAACCGAATTATGAGACATTCAGCTGGTCCAGACTCATCCAATTGTGCACATCATGATTCCTCATTATACTTCAATATTCCGCGATACTAATGCCTCCAAGAACACGATTATGCAAATACAAAAAACCCTGGGTCAAATCCTTTTTAAGGCCTAAGACAATGTAAACATAATTTAATATGTACGTGAGAGCAGAGCGTGAAACAGATTTATCTTATCCTTTATTTGATAGTGAGATGATCTGAAAGCTAAGTCTCAGGGCTGTGAGTATATATATTTGAAAGCAAATGGTTGTAGTCCTCTTATATGTACTGATATATTATAGATATATTATTCTTGGGATTCTATTTCTGTTAAGTCTTTTGATTATTGAAATACAATTAAAATACAATTGGTTCTCAAGTGACTGCCAGGATCTCCGACCTGGTCAAGTGGACTAGAATGCTCAGAAAAGAAATGACCACAAATAAAAGAGAAAAAACATTTTTTTTAGAAGTGAATGCTTCATGTGTCAGAAGAATATGGTGGCGTAGGGTCACACTAAAAAAATAATTTCATTATATATATTCACATGATTGTGCTCATTCAATTTATTCAAAATCATTGATTTTTTAATAAAAATAGGAAGACTAAGGAGGAGGTTTTAAGATGTGGTGAAAGAGGACATGCAGTTGGTTGGTGTGACAGAAGAAGATGCAAAGGACAAGATGGAAACAGATGATCTGTTGTGGTGACCCCTAAACCAAACAGCATACAGAAGAAGAAGAGGACGAACTGCTCATCATATGACTGAGTCACACTCGGTAAACGTTAACCCTAGAGAATTCAGATTAATTCATTCTATTAATGTCCATCAGATGAGAAAGAGGTCAATTTAAACACCGTGTGGACTCGAAACATCAGCAACAGTCCATTCTGTGCACAGTATTTTGATGTAACTAAATTATGGAAAGTCTTCAACTTGTTCCATTGGATCTTGACATTTGGTAATTTGATTTAAATGAATGCCTGTAAGATCTGAATGAAACAACAATAACTGGAACAATTAGATAGGTAGATATTAGTAATACTATCAGAAACCACGCAGACTCAATCAAGAAGATTTAGTTTATAAGTATTCATTCAACAAGTCTCGATTTTATAGTACTGAAAGTTTCAGCTATTTAAAAAATTTAAAACTGAAATCAAATTAACTACACCAACTAGGAAAATTTGGATTTAGATATGAATGTAACATTTCACCAACAAATGTACATGGTATTCAAATAACATGACTAGGTGGAATGATTCTTCTTCAGATAGGTAGCATAACCGAATTACATCCATCAAATGATTAAACTTTTTATACTTTTTTGTTCTCTAAACTCCTTCCTAACTTTCCAGGAAGCAATAAAGTAACATTTAAAATGTCTCTGACTGAACATTGACGCGAAGGTGCAAACTATTTCTTCAGGAAGCGACACCATCAGCTGAGTCATCCTAACTTGTTCTTGTAGAAAAGTCATATTGCACAAAGCAGAGAACACACTATGGTATCTCTTGGATGTGAAATCTATCATTTTCACTTGAGAATATTTCCAAAGAGTCATAGCTTGGATAATTCTAAAACATTCAAACAATAGCTTCAATATCCCCAGAAAAAAGTACAATACTCTGTATAGCATGAATACAGCAGAATGTGAAATTATGCCAATCCTTTCGCAAAGAATCAACTGGAAAAGTAAAAGTACAATATACTGTCAAAGACCTTATTGAATTGTGTTCTTATGTAATATGCTTTAATCTCGAGAGGAACATTCCAAAGCTAAATAAACAATAATGAGTATGGTGTTCATTGCTCATGGCTTTGGAACAGTTAGTAAAAACAATTTCGAAAAGTTTGCACTCTTGCATTACATCTCAACTACTTTGAGGGTGTAAAGTCTGCAATGCCTTCCATTTCCATGTTTTGACACAGCCTTTAAAATACACTTTTTAAATACTCTTTTTTCCTGAGGAGGTCATGAATGTACATCGCACCTCTCTCATCACGTAAACTCAAACTTACAGCAGAGTATCTTTAACGTAAAATCTCCTCTATTAAGATATACTGTTGCTCTGAGCTAAATAATACAGACTAATGCAGCTTTGAAACTCACAATACAACAGTTTCCATTCTCCCCATTTCATGGCATCAGGGGATGAAGGTTGGACAGGTAAACAGGTAAAGAAAATAATGCGGTAAAAACAATTCCAACGAAACCACAGTTCAGCTCAATGAAGCCGAATGATCCCTCTCAAGCTCGACTGGATAAAGTCAAAAGTCTCAGTTGCAGACATCAATCGTGTTTATGGCTGTAAGACTGGGGGATGTTTTCTTGCTCGGCTCTTCATAGCTCTGCCCTCAGCCAGTTTTCCCAAAAAGGACAGAGCAAGAGCAGTTACTCTCCAGCTTGGGGCAACACAGCTGTCTCCTGCAGCCATGTGCTCATTTATGATGTGAGCACACAATCAATCAAAATTAATGTTTCTCAATGAGTTATTAGTTTCTCTATTGAGTGATAATACAATAAAAAAAAAAAGATTACTTGATAAGTATTTGTGCAGTATGGCATAATCATCTTGGAAGGAATAAGACACATTTTCAGTTATTATTTTGACATAAATAAATTGTAATGATGCTCACTCATGTGTCTGTGGCTGACAATGCTGACATCATCCATTTTCTGCGTGGACACCCACAGAAAATGATGCAGGATGCAGCCTGTAAGCGGTTTTGACATGGATCAGCTGAAATAAGCCTGTATGACCTGAATTGACCGGCTCTCCAGAGGTGCAGGTGGGTTATTCCAGATGTGTTCAGCCAGAGCTCATTATTGCACAGAGACTGGCCCAGGCTCTCTCTCACTGGGTGAGAGAGAATGTACATCGCATTCTCTGGGTGAGAGAGCAGCAAGCGAGCGCCATCAAACTGAATGAGCTAACATCCTATTTTCATGATCTACACCGAGAGAATAAAGCCTCACATCCTGCTCACTGGAATCTGAATTAACAAGCGGCGGGAACGTGGGAGCAGTGTTCCCGCCGAAAGCTCTGCATGTACTGTGAGGCTTGGGACTGTCTTGTGAGAGGTGTGAGTACACTGGGATCATGGATGTGCTCTTTTGATTGACCAATAATTTTACATTTTGTAACTGGAATCCATCAGCTTCAGGCTGTGAAGTGAAATACAAGGAAAACTTTTTGACTGACCAAAATAAACTGCTATTCGCGTGTGCCAGCATTGCTTGGAATTAACTCCTTGGCTCACTAGGCACTGCAGATTGTGAATTTCTACTTGGGCGGAGAATTTATCCTGCCAAGCATTTTTTAACTTCAATTAAATCCCCAAAGCTTGTGAAGATGAAGTTCCCACAAATAAGATAATTGCTTAAGAAAGTATGATTATAGCGTAATGATGCATGTATCCATGATGGGAGCATATGCTTTACAGCGTCCTCATAAATGTGTAGAGGACACCGTGTTGTTGAAAGAGGACACTCTATTATAGATTTTTTTTTTATTTCTTTGTGCAATTAATAGTTGTCACTTACTTAGAATAGCACATTGTCTGTGTAGCCAAGTCGCACAATGGCTGCAGAAGAGTGGGTCCGTGTTTCCTGCATAAAATTAAGATTAAATCAACATGATATTGAACTAATTAGCGGCGGTTTTGTGCAGGCCGGCTGTCACTGGCTTATATGTGTGTAAATATTTTGTAGCTCGGATTTAGCAATTTATTTCATGATACTCAATGAGATTCGAAGCATCTCAGTATGTCTATTCCATCTCCAATATGTCTGTTACTCGAATGGTTTATGATAGTTGCCTTGTTGCTCCTAAATTAGGTCATTGTTCTGGGGTTTCAAATCCTGGTGTACTTGTGCATCGACAAGTTAATCACAACCCTCCATTTAGCCAAATATTTTAATTCTACAGTAGTACCTAATAATTCTTATCATACAAGCAGTTCTTTATCTGATGAGGAACAAAGTGAGATGATTAACCAATGGTGATTCTGAATTACTTTTCCTTTAACCGATGAATAAGGCATCAAAATCTGCATAGATGATCTAGCAGACAATTACCAATTAACTTAAACTTTGCCCAGAGATCATGAGCAATTTCATGAATAATCATTATTATGTTTTTGAATGGTATCTTCTCAAAGAAGCCCCAAACAAAACAAAATTGGTAATTTTGTTTTGTTTTCCACTGGATGATGGTACTCAATGTAATTTTTATAGTGGGAAATAGCAAAAGAAGATAAAAGGGAAATAAAAATAAAGCAGAAGAGGGTCAGTGAGATTGCTTAATGGGTGTCATGGTCCCTGCTGAAAGAAAAGCCCTGCTGATGTGGATGATTGGTCTTATGACAATGATAGATGGTGTTTCCTGGAGCCTTGCTCTGCCCTCCTGTGCTGCCAGTGACACTTGGGAGTTGCACTAAATGCCTGTGTCCATGTCACAGACCTACAATAATGGCCTTGGGGGAAAATAGGCGAGATAATCCAGTGACATACATCCGATCAAAACTTTAACAGCAGTGGGCACTGGAGAGTGACGATAGCTTGTGGAGACATCATCCAGTACATAGACCATCATTGTCACTCTGAGAGAGGGATAAGTGATTTGCGGAATGAGTCTCGTGTTTGCCATCCTCTGTTGTACATTTTGTTAATGAGCAGTCATTGCCTATTTGGGAGCCATTATTTGTCATACCCCATTTGGGCTGCTTTTGACTTTATATTTCTTTTGTTAATTACACGTAAATTAACTGGAATATGAACTAGACCTGATGAACTAGATACTGTTACTGACATCAAGTATATATCCCCTCAAACCCTCAAACCATTTTGTTGTACAAGGAATTCCCCTGTTTGAAACCCTTAAAATTAAAAGTAAAGTTATTGAGTTATTGAAATATGAGAGAACAGTATTTTTTTGAGTCCATTCATATTCACCAAATTTGTACTAAATCGGACCAAAAGAAGTTATTTCTGGAAAACTTTTTTTTCGTGAAAAGCTCCCCTTCGTGAGTAAAATAAGAACTTGTCACGTAAAATACAATGTGTACAATATAAATCCCCGTGAGTCGATTATTATGCAGCATATTTTTATTAATTTGGACCAACATTTGCGGAATTATGGCCTGACAATTATGGAGATAAAGCTGCCACTAGGGTCGGAAATATTCAACCGACCATTCCCAAAAACAATCCAGTTGCTCCTCACACTAAGGTTTATGTGGATACACAAATTTGAAAATGATCCATGAAATAATAAATAATAAAATAATAAAAGCAGCTCAAAAGGTAAATTGTTCTAGGTTTATTCACTAAAAAGGATATTTTAATTAATATCAAAATATTAATAAACTGTAATATATCAAGGTAGGTGTGATAAATTCCTTACCCTAAAAAGTCATTTATCTAAGCCTGATAGCCATTTTAACCTCATAATGCTTTGTAATAAAACAGTTATTGGTACTCAAGATAGGTTTGGTCGGTAACGAGTTTTAATCAAAATTTCATGTCCTTGTCTAAACTTGTAAACGACACATTAAAAAATAAGGCTTCGCTAAGGGGGCATTCTAAATTCATTTAGATGTCAAAGAGACATTCAGCAATAGCGGACACACGAATGTGCTGAGTAATAGAGCCCACAGAAGAGGGATGGATCTCCCAAGGAGTGAAATTTCACAATTATTGGGTCGGATATCTCAGCTTTCCATTTCAACCAGGGGCCAATCTTCAGTGGCATTTCATTATAGCAACAGGAATTGTCACCATAATGAATTCATCAATGTTGGTAAGATAAATGGCTCAACAAGAAATAGATGGGGCCATCTTCCTGATCTGATATGGGAAATTGTCTCTCATATATACTGCCTTGTAAGAGGAAGGAACAGCTATTTGGACACCGACCATAGGAACATCTCTTTCCATTTAGCACGTTAGAAATATTAATGGCAACATGATTTGACCTATTCTGGAAATACATCCCTTGCAATGACAGATTTTGCACGTTTGGATAGACGAGACCTTTAGCTCTATAGCTGTTCCTATGAGGCCCATAATGAACACAAAAAAAAAATGGTTTCCATATGAATACTCAATAGCTGACATTCTTTCTAGATATCTTTCAAAAGTTATCCACATCTTCTGTCAGTGTTTCCAGCCTCTGTATTATGCAATATGTAATACTTTTGAATTGCTATGAGTATTTTTCTATGACTTACTATCTGCGAACTGTTCCACGGGGTCATTTGATGAAATATGACCGGATTTTCCGAAAAAATCCAACAATTGAAATATGAAAGGAAATTAAGGATGAGCGCAACTATTCAGTAACGACACCACCACACTTCAGCCTGATGATGGGTCACATTTCAGAATTTGAAAGAAAAAACTTTCCATCTCAAATAAGGTCACATTTCAAAAAGTTGATTGTGACCTTCTTACCCACCCTATAACACATGTAGCAGTGCAAATATAGGTTTCCATTTCATTTAACACAGCTGCTATATTCAGAGTTTCACGCCCGTGTGAGTTAAGGGGGTTTACCATGGCAGGAAAAGGGTGCTCTGAACTAAGATCTATTTTTGTGTCTGTGTGCAGGGGGGGTTGGGGGTGTGTGTGTGTGTGTGTGTGTGGGGGGGACTTGTGTTCAAGTAGAGCTATATGAAAGTGAAGGACAGAGTTATGAATTATGTAAGAGTAGGAAAAAAAAAAATCCTGCTGACAACAAAAAAACAGACTCCTCAAACACAGCTATGCTGCAGCAGCGGTGGCGGCATAGCTAGCAGCGGCAAGTAAGGAGACAAAACTCATTTATAAATTAACATCATAGTGTTCTTGTTCTTATCTTATAAATGTTACACACCATGAATGTAAAGCATCCAATACAACATTCAGCACTGCTTTGCTGTCCTAAATGTTTTAAAAAATGTAAGATCTCAACACCAGGCGTGGGTCTTGTTCCCCACTATGTCTTCATGATGGGAAATCATCCAATTGACTGTGATGACTTTGTGTAACACTGCTGTGTGTTGCGGCTCCTCCAACAATGACATGACACGTCAAATTTGGGGGCTGAGCTTATTTGTTGTCAGCTTCATCCTGAGATAAAGTAGGTCTCCTGGACGTTGCAGTCATCTCAGTAATTAAACTGTCATTTCCCAGGAAACACTCTGCTACACCTCCATAGAGCACAATATGATTAATCTATTTCAGGGGAACGACTGGTAATTAGCAAAATGTGTACATTTGCAGTTAATACGTAGAGCTATTGGGATATTACTCACCGTGCGAAGCTGTGATGTGGATACAGTAGAGATAGAAGTAGGAATCAATTATTTTAACTCATCACATAACTGTTCAGCGACAGAGATAGTTGCCTATTATCATTAATTGTTCTCCCAGTGGTATGCATTGCAGCCAGTTATATTGTCTTGAGAGGGAGATTTATAATTTTACAAAAAGTCATTTTATTCCAATTCTAGCACATATTTATCAACCACTCTAAATGATTATTCATAATGCAAAGTTCTAAACTGAATCAGGACATTTCTGGCAAATCTACCACGCACACCGTTTAAATCATGGAACTTAAAAGAACTCTGAGAGCACTGACCTTTGCCAAGATAGAATGGTACCCAAAGGGAGGTCATGACATCACGTCACCTTAATCATCTCTAGGATATGCCAAAAGATAGGCTCTGTGGAATATTTCATGCAAATCTGCCCATTAATTTATGAGTTACTACAAAAACCCTCCAAAAATGCCCAATCTTGCAATGATTAGGGAAACATTATAATGATGTCAAGTCAAAAGGTCGAGATGTAACATCACCAAAATGTGACCATCAGTGCCAGAACCTACCTCTGGGTCAAGTTTCATGCAAATCCATTAGTTTTTCCTTGCAACAAACAGACAAAGGCTAAAACATAACCTCCTATGCGGAGGTATTGAAGGAGCCTTTACCGTAAGCCACGTACTTTGGCAAAACTGCAACGTTCTAGCGTTTGTTCACATTCATTCATAATTAGAATATTGTCAATACACAGGATCACTTTTACTCCAAAATATTAAAGGAACACTGAGTTTCTTCTAATTTCTTTAAGTACTGTATATGCTGTATATTTACATGGCATTTACAATGCTTAAAGAAATCATGGGGAATACTGTTCCCTTATTTCTTTGAGCGGTTTATTTGCAATCACTGAGGCAGGTCACTAAGCAAACTCGGTCAGAACGTATTATGAATTTGTGTTTCAAAATCTTGATTTGAGAGGTTATGTCGGGCCCTTTCCTTTAATCTCACTGGACACTGAAATTAGACTGCATCACTATTATGAAATTGCGCTTATAGGACATTCATTATTTAATTGTGATTCCAGTCTGTGTTCTATTACTAGTATTAGTCAGACTATTTTGAAAGCATTGCTGCAGTATCCTGAGTCTCCTTCTGTAGTGTGTGATGAGGTTTGAGAACAAATAGAGAAGATCTGAGACTATTCCTCAATACAGAAACTCTCCAGCTCCTTCAGATTCTGATGTTGGACTCTTCTCCTCACCACATCCCACAGATGTTCTTTGGGGTTTCGGTCAGGTGACTGGCTATGGCAAAACCTTTATTTTATGATGTCTGAACCATTCTTGGGCTGATGTTGAGGTTTCCTTCAGATCATTGTCCTGCTGGAAGGTTCAACCATGACCAACTTAAAGTTTCCTGGCAGAGACTTTTAGGTTTTTATATCTGCTTTCTTGCAAGCCTAACTTTGTTTGTAGCCATAAAGCTCTATTGTTAATGTCAGCGTACCTATGACCTAATTTCACTGAGAGTCCCAGCGGTATGTGGCAAACTTTAGGCGATATAACTTGTGTGTGGAGTACAGCAGAGGCTTTTTTGTTGGGGGCGTCTGATGGTGGTCAGGGAGACTTTATGACCCCAGGATTCTACTGACCTCTGCAAATTCTCTAGCTGTAATCTACAGCACTATGTAAGTTTGTTTCTTGTAATTTCATGACTTGAATAAAAGGTAGATTTTTTGTGAATAATATGAATTATTGATCATGGGTATTGACGGTATAGCCTTTTTTTAAATATAATTTTAATATTTTGTCAAGGTGTCAATTATTAAGGGGGGACACTATAGATTAGATAGCGTGTGTAATATGAATTAAGTTTATTAGGTCTATTGTGTGTCATGGATGATTTTGCACTGTAGAAAGCAACTGCTGAAAGCTCACACAAGGTGGACAAGGACAAGGTTTAGCTTATCTTTATTATGCCTTTAGAATGAGGAGGACATTCACCTCCATTGGCTGTGTCAAACTGGCTAAAACCTGTTCTCAAGCTCTTAAGTACAGACAGATAGATAAATAGATAGATAGATAGATAGATAGATAGATAGATAGATAGATAGATAGATAGATAGATAGATAGATAGATAGATAGATAGATAGATAGATAGATAGATAGATACATAGATAGATAGATCTATTCAAAAGTATGTCTCAACAGGTGAGTTCATGTTCTCAATTTTGCTTTCAACTAAAGCATTGTTGGAATTTTTGGAAT
>VRLP01009141.1:0-13850 GCA_009660295.1 Lophius piscatorius
ATCCATGGTAACGCACCCCCCTACCTAAAAGAACTACTCACCCCACTGACCTCAACACGATCCCTCCGTTCTACCCACTCATACCGCCTCCTCCTTCCCCGGAATAAGCTCAGCTCCATGGGTGATCGGGCCTTCTGTTCTGCTGCCCTTCGTCTGTGGAATGCCCTCCCTGACCATCTGAGGGCTCCACAGACGACTGACACATTTAAAAAAGGACTTTAAACTTTCCTTTTTAGCAGAACTTATTACTTGAATTAACATTGCTGCTTTTTGCATGTTTTTATATAGTTATTGTTTTATTTTTTTATTTATGTTTTTATCTGCTTTTACTTTGTAGTACTTTGAGATTTGATCCAAATGTAAAGTGCGTTATAAATTAAATGTATTATTATTTATTATTATTACCTCGGCTTTGTGATCTCACGTAGTTCTCATGTGACTGTGAGATGGTGAGTAATTCTCGTAGCTTATCAGACTCAGATGACGGGAGCCTGATTATTTCTGGGCTGAGGTTCTGCTGAGGATGGGCTGAAATGTGTGGTGCGGAAGCACTGCACTGAACTGTGGAGACAAACGTTTATATGCACTGAATGAATGTCGACTGATGGAGCTGTATTTGCTTGACAGTGCGAAAATGCACACTTGTATGTATGTCAGATTGGAAGAACAAAAACAAAAGGCCGTGTTTTCCCCTGATGGCGCCTGCGTGTGTCCATATCTATGAAAAAAAACCCTGTAGCTAACAGCTTGTGTCCTTGTCTGTGAATAATGACATCCACCTTTTCAAAGACACACTGGCAGAAATGTCGGACAGGCAGCAGCACTGGCTGAACATGCAGATTCAACACAAACACACATCCGAAACCCCTGAGACTCAACAGGACAGACAGCGGTGGTAGCCGTAGTAGTAGTAAACTATGGAACCATGCACAACTCAGACATCATCTAAACAAAGACTTTCACAGCCACACACGCTCCACAGATGTCTGCGCGCTGCCCAGCAGTGAGTCTGCTCTTGAGGCCGAAAGCTGCATCATAAACAACAAGGCTCTGATTAAACGCACAGAACCACATGCGTGCCTGTTCACTCCCTGCAATCAAAGGAATATAATCTTGCTGATTGCAGTTGGGCTCCCAGAGGAGAAAATAGCACAATGGCTCACATGGTCAATTTGCAAACCATCTAAAGATATAACATAAAATATCTAAACACACACGCTAATGTCCCTTTCAGATTCATGAAAAGAAATACCATACTCTTAAGGGGTTAATATATTTATGCTTTGAGGCGGGTGCTCTTAGGACCTCTGTTCTTGCTCTGCATCTATTTGAAAGCTCATGGATAGAGCAGAAAAAGTAGCAAGGCCCTTTGTCCATTCACTTGAAGAAAGCATGGAAGTATGTGGGCGCTAACAAACTAATCATATTTATTTTTGCACATCAAGGGAGTGGAAATGGCCTTTATTAGACTCTCACTGAATTCAATATCATGACTTTGAAGACAGGCACAGAATTTACTGCATTTATTCTCAATAACCAAGGCCAAATAACTAACCAATATAGAATATACAAAAATAGAAATGCTTTCTATGAACGCCTAATAGAAAATAACATTATAACTGATTCAGGCCTGCAATTACTTGTTAGATATAAGAATATCAGAGAACAGATGCCTGCCAGATAGTGATCGCACTTATCTGTACAGCTAACTTGATATTGCCAAATAGTGATCCACATTGATAAATTCAGAGCTATGTTATAAGAAATTTATAAACGTTACCTAATGACTTATAATTAATTAATTTATTACCTTATTATAAACCCATTTATAAATCATTTATAAAGGTGTTCTAATTGTAAAAAAAAAAAAAATTCAAATGTGTATAAAAATGATGCAATAAATGTCTGCAATTTTCTTTTTGGACGATTGGTACATTCTGATACTGATATAGCTGATAGAAAACAAAATTGTGCCTGCCAGATCTTACTAACTATCTGGCAAACTTAATCTCCTCATCATTTGTATCGTAATTGCACAGCTCTTAATAAAGTAAAATGAGCCACAGTATGGGTTTGACAAGCCAGCTTGCATGTCACATATCACACTGTCCATAGTAATTGAGAACAACTTAGAGATAGTAGAGATGGACCAACTACCTGCACCGGCTTGTCTTGGTTTCGCAACTACTCTTTTGCTTTTTTTCAACAACATTATTTTCAGTGGCTCTCGCTCAAGCACACTCTCGCTGGCTTGCTTTCCATAGAAAAGGCCCACCCAGAGAATTTCATTGAGTTGGAAATTTCTGTCATCCTTGAGTGTGCATTGTTGTTTTCTGTGGTAAATACGTCTGCATACATGAAGGAGTTAAAACATCCACAAAGGCTCAAGAGCACCTTTTAAACCCATCTAAATTCCAATGAAACTCATTAATAATAGAGTCCATATTGACTCAACGTATTTCCTAGAAGATGAATACATTTAAATATTTCTTCTTAGCTCAGTAATATAATAAGACAGATTCCCTTGTATCAGTTTATAGGTGCTAAAACAGGACTTCTGGTTGGGAAGATACAGACGAGAAATTGTGTTTTCCACAAAAAGCCCCCCCTAGTGAGTAAAAAGTGAACTACTGTAGTGAAATCATTTATATACAAGATAGATCTCCTTTTCGTGGATTAATTTGAGCCAATGTGGACATAATGGGACTAATGGTTGGGCAGTAACTGTCAACAAACTTTGTTATTGGATAAAAGCCCCCTTAGTAAGTGAAATATGAACAACTACAGTAGAATAATTGTAAATTATAATGAGATTAATAAATAATTGAGGGCCAGAAAACTATCATTTAGGAGATGAAGCTCCCCCTTGTGGCAAAAGATGAAAGTGACCGTTCCCAAAATCAATCCAGTTCTTCCTCGTAGAATAACAAAGTTTTGGGTTAGAATTCAAAAGCATGGAGAATTTGCTTAGAATGGTTTCTGCTGCCCTGCATCATGTGCTGAAACTATCTCTCTAGTTTTTAGTACCTTTCATGCTCCCGATAGAAATGTAAATGCATTGAGGTATCAAATGGAGAACTTTATTTTGTTGCGATTAATCCGTGACCCCAATGGAATTTGGGTTAAAAAAAAAAAAAGCCTGCCATTTAGATTTTGTCATCTCATGTCAACCGTCAGAAAAATAAGAACTGGTTTACAACATACACACACACGAGTCTGTACACTTCCTTTTGACCCTGACACACTTTCAACGCCAAACGCAATTTTTGCCTTGGAGGAATCAAAAGAGACAGACAGGAGGATTACAGGTAGGAGGGCAGGAGGGAGAGAGAAGGATAAGTTAAAAAAGAAATGATGGAGAAGTGGCAAAAAGAAAGTGATGTCACCTTGTAATGGCACTGCAATGGGAGGGAAACAAAGAGAGAGAGTGAGAGAGAGAAAGGGAGAGAAAAAGAGAGAGAGCGTGAGAGAGCGAGAGCGATATTAGCTGAAAGCAGTCATGCAGAAAACCTCCCACTCCTAAGGCAATTGATTTAAGGATAAAGTGGTGGTGTGTTTGTGTGTATGCGTGTGTGTATGTGGGTGTGTGTGTGTCTGTGTGTGTGTGCATGGGTCTTGGTAAGGAATAGAGAGAGAGGGAGTGGTGACTGACAGTGACACTCTGGTTTTGGGCCTCGGGCCATACTGTAGTACTATGAGAAATCTCTCTTTTGAGACTGCATATCTTGTTCTCGTCAGGGTGTGTTGGTGAGCATGACATTTGTAGATATTTGTGTGTGTGTTAAAGACAGAGAGAAAAAGAGAGAGAGAGAGAGAGAGAGAGAGAAAGAGAATTCAACACAATCAATTCATCAACGAAGCACATCAATGCCCACTGAACTACAGATTATATTTTGCATAGTTTTATGACCTCTTACATGGAAAGAATGAGTAGGGTGGTCGGATGGTGTGAGATCTCCTCTCTACCTCTCTGGTTGAGGGATTGGACTATCACCACATAGATCAAATTAAATGGAGATATTATATTATTATTATATATTATGAATTATATTAAAATATGAAGAAAGATGTTTTCTTTTCCAGATGACGCATCCGTATTTTAAAACAATGACTAAACTAGGCCTATGCTACCGTCCCGACTGCAAGGGTAGATCTCCGAAAAAGTCCCCAATGCCCTGCTTTGTACAAGCAATCCACCTGCTTGAACCCCTCAAATTGAATGTGTAGTTAGGTGTGAAAAACATTGTGAAAACATAGTGAGTAAAATATGATGAGATAGAGCTTATTGGGTCGATTCATGTGATTAAAATTTTGAAAAAAAATCTGACCAACAGTTAGGAATTTTGGTCAGAAAATTAGACTATATATGATTACATGCAAGATAAATCTCAAGTAGGTTAATCAAACAGAGAAAACACATACAACAAATTTCTCAACCAATGGCTGAAAAATTAAAGCCTTTAGGAAATAAAGCTCCCCCTTAGTGCTAGAAATATACAACTGACCCTTCCAAAAATAAATCCACTTCTTCCTCCCATGAAGGTCGTTGTTGGTTTGAAATTGAAAATTATAGTTTTTGAGTTATCTGCGAACACAGAAGCGGCGGCGATAACAATTTCCTAATATCCTCGACTTTTCAGAGACGTAAACATAAATTCTAATGCTGATCAAAAATAAACTGCAGTGCTGCTCATGGTCTATTTCTCACCTCAGTGTTTTCAAAACTATCCTTTCTAATATAAGCTGTAAAACAAGATTGAGGGAAACCTAAGACACCACCCATTTTGCTCTAAACCACCGACCAGCGTTGAATTGTCGATGCCCGAAGTGGGTTATGTCGTAGTTGTACAGCTTTGAAGCAAATAGGAATAACTCAGCCCTTTATATCAGTCTTGACTGCAACACCAATTTCAAAAATACTTCCACAGACTGTCCAGTTTTATGGCGTTTGTGTATTTATCTGTGTGTGCGAGTGTTTCAAGAGTACAGCATTAAGGAATTATTGGGTTCAAGACTTGCCAACAGCACTTTTCCCATACGCCAGCGAGCCAAGACTTCTCCAACAAGCAAAGAATAGCATCGTCTCTCGCTTTCTCCCTTCCTCCCTCTCCCCTCCACTCAGAAGCACTATTTGGACCCGCAAAGAAAGAGTGTGATGGTATGAAGGAGGGTAGCACAGCATCACACAACTCACACAGTATGGTGAATGAGAAAGAAGATTGTTTTCTGAATCATCACACGGAAAAATGGAAACCTTGTCTTTCTGCTGATAAAGACACTGAAACAGTGAGGAATCACTTTCTGGTGAGTTTTTGGCAGCATGTTTGAGATGGATATGTCACACTAATAAAGCTTCACTGAATATTAAAACTGCAATGAACTCAGTGGCAGACTGAAAGAGGAATGTTAGGTGACACAGAACAGAGAGAGAGAAACATACAACATAGAAACGGAGACCAGCAGGGATGCTGTGGCTCTCTCTCCAAACTGTTTGCTCCCTGTGGAGCGAACGAGTCTCTCTCTATCTCTCTCTCTCTATGTAGTGTGTGCGTGTGTGTGTGTTAGCCTACAGTTAAACCAAAAAGTCTGTTTGAGATAAGGACCAGAGTTCACCCTCACTCCCATGGCAAGGAACCAAAAGCGGAGGCAACCAAACAATAACCCGGTGAGATGGTTCCTTCTGCAAAGGCAGAGAGATGCTGTTTGAGAAATATTCAAACGTCATTTATAAAAAATTAAGCATTTATACACAACCTCTCTCTTAATAACAGACAGTGTTAAAATATGAATGACCAGTCTCATTCCAAAAAAAAAATTAACATTTCAAAAGACTTTAACCAAGAAAGTAGGCAAAATATTGACTTAGCAAGTGGATTTTAGTCAGTTTCGTGGCCAGTCCAGTATTACTTTTTAGTGTTAGTGCTTCTATTGTTCATAAAATTAAAAGTCTTTGTAGTTTCATTAGTTTGTGAATCTTATTAATAGTGTATTAGAACTGACTTGAGACTTAAACTGCCAAATTGTTTTACCTTCAGCAAATTCAAAATTGTCTGAGTACAACAAAATTGGATGGCTATCCTTGCCGGTGCAAGATAAAAAAAAAAGCATTAAAAAGATAGAAAATAAGATAAATAACATAATTAGCACACATATATGCACATAATATATGCAACACAAATTCAAGTATTAATTTATGTGTAAAGACTCTTAATGAAGGTCCAAGTTCAAATCCTAGACCTAAAGCGTTTGCTGGTCTGAAATGTTTGCTAGCTTCAAATGCTATTCTGAAGTTCACACTGTGATCCTACTTCCCCCTAGAACGAGAGAAAGTGAAATAGAAGTTCTCCTGTGGGAGAAGATTGACAATACAGCGGATACTGGCCACATTTTTGTACAATCACAGATAACCAGAGGCCTGTTGGTTGTGGTTAGATAGTAATCTAAAGAGGGTCTATTTGTTTGTGGAGATTCGTTATTGAATTAGAGAGCAAAACCCACAGAGAGATAAAATACAATAGATTGTCCCCTCCTCACGAAGAACAGAGACATTATTTATAGGTCGTTTTTAGCACTTTCAGCACTGCCAATAAAGCCTCCGTTCTCACAGAAAGACCCCTCACTGACTGGTTCCTAGAGGTGTTATCTAAGAAAATATATTACTATTCCAGCCGGCAGCTCCAATGCTGTTTCATAAACAAACTCACGGTCACTTGGATGATTAGCGTCCAATTAATCTGAGAAGGCTTCTCCTCCAATCCCAACATTGGGTAACAGGAAATAAAGGGGGGTTAGCCAAGACCCACTGGCTTCATTTCAGTAAATAAAGATGCTGTCTCATCTTTCTCACTGATGTTTAATCTTTATACAGAGGAATCATTTCGCTAAATGGGCTAGGCTCAAACTCATTCTCCTTCAAAGAGGAGGAGGATTAGGAGAGGAAGCCACGATTTTGGACAAAGCCACACATTTACGATGCGCCGCGACACTAGAGAGGAAACAAGCAGCCGACTTACTCACAATAAAATCAAATCCAAAACAGCTAAATTGCATCTGTGCTGTGACAGGGATGACGGGTTTATCAGCAAGAGACCGGGGCTATAGAGGAAACTAAAGGCTCAATGAAGTCCCTGATATCAGACCTAATAGTACCAAATTAAACACGACAGTCAGACTTGCAGCTTTAAGGTTGGTCGCAGTGATACAGTGTCTTCTCGCTCATCAATCCCAACATATATCTGATCAACATTGGCTGAAAGTGGCCACATAGCTAAACAAAAAAAAAAACATGTGTAAGGATGCAAGCATGGCACATGTTAACAGCAGGGATAGTCTCACCTCATTCAACACAGCTCCTCTAGACCCCCTGGTTTGTCAGCAGATGGTACGGCCCATGGAGAGGGTTCCAGACTATTCCAAGATGAAGTGTGGTGACTCTGAATGAAAAGAACAAATGTCCAATTTAATGTAGGAAAACCTGCAATTACTGAACGTAGTAGCTATTTTATAACACACTGTTACATTAGAACACAAGCAATTGCGAAAAATAAGAATAAACAACGATAAAAGGTTGTCAAATATTTTGCTTAATGATCAGACATAAGTTTTATGTCAAATGCCATTCCTGACACAGAAATCACTACAGGTGAGATGTTTGCTTTGAGATTGCTGATGGAGAAGTATGGAGGAGGAAAGAAGGATTTGCATTGGGTCTTTGTGGATCTTGAGAAAGTGTATGACAGAGTGGTAAAGGTGGAATAGTTGGATTGCATGAGGAAGTCTAGCGTGACAATTAAGTATGTTAGAGTGATCCAGAATATGTACAGAGCAGTATGACAGAGGTGAGGATTGCAGTAGGAGTGACGGAGGAGTTCAAGGTGAGGTGGGACTGCACCAAGGATCTACTCTAAGCTCCTTCTTGTTTGCTATGTTGACAGAAAGGCTAGCAGATGCGGTCAGACGATGTTCATGGTTGACATTGTGATCCGTAGTGAGAGCAGGGAGCAGGTGGAAGTGAACCTGGAGAGATGGGAAGACAGCAATAAAGAGTACATGTGTGTGAATAAAAGGGAGGCAGGTGGAACGATGAGGAGGAGTTTAAGTATTTGGGTCAACTGTTCAGAGCAACAAGGAGTGTGGAAAAGAGGTGAAGATGAGAGTACAGGCAGGGTGAAGTAGGTGGAGGAGAGTAAATAGGTGGAGAAGAGTATCAGGAGTTATATTTGACAGAAGAGTAGCAGCAGCAGTGAAGGTAGAAGTTTACAAGATGGTACTGAGAGCAGGTCTGCTGCTAGGTATAGAGATGGTGGCGCTGACTAAAAGACAGGAGGCAGAGTTGAAGATGTTAAGATGTTGAAGATAAGATAAGATAAGATAAGATAAGATAAGATAAGATAAGTTTATTGATCTGTACTCCGTCGAACTACAATTTCACAGAAAGTACAGAGAGGAAGTAGACATACAACGATTTCACTGAAACCAATTATTTCAGCATGCTTAACCTTTGTCTTTTTTTTTTTTTTGACATTTCACTCTGAAACGTTCATTTCCTGCTGTCTACCAAGTGTTTTATTATTTTAAAAACTGCGATGCAAGAACTTGTCGGCTACATGGGAAAAAACTCTCCAGTGCATTTTAAAATACAGATCAAGTGCAACAAGCTGACTGCAGCAGACACCCACACACTAGCATAAAACACAAACAGCGTGATCGTCGACAGACAGAACACACTCGGTGGGACTAATTAGGCAGATTGTGGTGGAATGATGGGGATATTATGGGAATACGAAAGACACATTCCCTGCTGTTACTCATCTGAAGTCTGTGTTTGTGTGTATGAAGGTGTGTGGGATGTCACAACATCCTACTGACCCACTTCTTACATACGAGGAAAGATTTGGGTTGGTGTTGAGCTGCTTGAAAGGGTTTTTATTTTTGCAGCCTAAGGAAAACAGTGAGGGGAATCAAAGTGTGTGGCTGGTTTTGTTTGTTTGCCACATAAAATGAACAAACAAAGCATTAAACCCATCGGCCATAACATTAGAACAACATGTCTAACATTTTGTGGGTTCCTCCTTTTTTTAAAACTCTATCAGAATTGCAACCCCCATTTACTGTAATGAGCTGTGGGTAGTAACCAAAAGAATGAGGTGGAGGATACGAGGGGCTGAAATGAGCTTCCTTCATACGGGTGGCTGGGCTCAGCCTCACAGATAAGATACAGAGCTCAGACATCTGGAGAGAGTAGAGCAGGTAGAGTAGGTTTCCAGCAAAGCCCTACACAGGCTTCAGGATGTGCAGAACTCAGCTCCCAGGGTTCTCACCTGCACCAAGGACTGGCAGTACATCACCCCAACCCTCATCCACCCTTGGTTACTCACAATCAAGTCTTGCATTGATTTCAAAATCCTCCTACTGCACCTCCACCAGGCCCTTGGCCCTTGCCAAAGAGTAGGTAGAACGGACCTCCTCCGTCCCTATACTCAGTCCCGGAAGCTGCGGTCCTCAGACATGGGTTTGCTCTCTACCCCACACACCAAACTGCGAACTTCTGTTGATAGAGCCTTCAGTGTTGCAGCTCCCACCCTCTGGAATCTCTGGACATTTTCAAAAAACACCTCAAATACCACAGATTCACCAAAGCCTACAACCCCAGCTAACAATATCAACTCTCCCATTCAACTGCCGTTATTATATTCGGCTCTTGTCTTCATTATTGTTATAATTTTTCTTTTGTGCCCAACTGTGTTAAGCGGCCTTTGGTCTTTTGTTTTTAATTTCCGTTATTATTATTATTATTATTATTATTATTATTATTAGTGGTTATATTGTTAGCGCTGATCAGTGTTTATATAATAACTCTATTCTACAGGTAACTGAGCACTATGGTGGGAGTGAGATAATAATAGAAACGACAGCTAGGCTGATGGATGACAGAAAGAGGGGTATTTCTTGTAGGGTAGTCGTAAGTCTTTTTATAAGAGTATAGCATCCGGTGAGTTTAACATCTAATGACACACATGGATCTGGCTGCTCACAGACTGCAACAGGCTGTGTGCACACTGAATATGTTTGTAATGTGGCCATGTAAGGGAGAAACAGATTTATAGTGAGGACTTAAGCAAGCAGACACCAACCCACAAAGGTAGCCATCATCTGGTGTTAAAAAAGTGAGGGAGTAAAGGGGATGGGGATAAGAGGAGACGGCAACATTGAGAGAGAAATATCAAAAGATCCAAAGGGAGAGACAGGAAGACAGGATATGAGAGTATTGAGGAAAACAAGGTAAAGCAGAGAAGAGAGGAAGAGTAAAAGTAATAAGAAGGCAATGAAACAGGAGGAGACAGATGGTGGCAGAAAAGAGACAACTAGAAAGTCGCTGGGAGGACAAGAATGTCACCGTCAGAGAGGCACAGTTGGGAGTATGGAAAGCTAAAACATGTCAGCAAAAAAAGGGAGGAGGAGGAGAGGGAGGCCAGAGCAGGACACAGAGTGAGAGTTTAATTCCATAATTCCACCATCTCTTGGGGAAAATACTAGGAAACTCTGTAAATCTTAAAAGATGTCAAGTTTAGTTCCATGCCACCATAGCAAACATGGAATGATTGCTCAGAGGAGCCATTAACTAAAAGAAGATACTCTTAGTTTAACAAACCAAACGAAGTTTTGATTTTAACCACTGAGAGAGGGGGAACACACTTCTAGGCTGATTGTGATTAAACCAATTTATCTATGAAGAAAAACACAATGTGATGCACACTAGTACGATAGCGGCATTCTTATGTTAACTTGTCTACAGCTCCTCGACAGTATCCTAAAAAGTTTTAAATATCATGAAGATAATTCTGCAAGGACAATAAATTACATGCTGCTTATGGTTAGCAACACCACTACTACAGAGGACATAATGAATCTAGGGTAAACGTGGCATGACCTTAAACACACTGTGCTGATATAACAGCAATAGAAATGCTTTTAATTCTGATTAAAACATTTTACACACACACACACACACACACACACATAACTATACACAGGCAGAGTGGGAGAAAAATCAGGCAAGGAATGCCTGACTGTAAACCAAATTAACTAAATGGCTGATTGAATTGTAAAGTAGAGTGGACTGACCAGAACCTCCAATAAATAGTGTATGTGTGTGAGTGTGTTTGTGTGTGCCATTATATTCATGTGACAGACCCTTACATTCAAAGTGACTTAGAATAAGTGCACTCACCTTCAAACAAACAAATGCAAGAATGTTCAAAGCCCCGGCCATGTGTGACTCTACCTCTCAGAGCAGTGTTGAATGTTTCTATCTGAGATTGTCATCAACAAGCAGAACCCATGAGGGTTTGCCAACACAGCTGAAAGCTGGCTGAGTGTTCAGGAGAAAAAGTGAGTGGGTCACCATAGGACAGAAGTGCAGACTGTTGTGTGCAAGTGGTGTTGTGTCACGGTGGCTGGATGAGGTTGCAATATTTGGTCATTTGTCTGTCTGTGAGTGCACCGTCTTGATAGTCACTTCTGACAGTTTCTTAGTAGCATTAGTGTGATCAGAATCAATTATATCGCTTTATTTAGGAACAATTCACGCAGGTTCATAAATTCATTTATGTGTTTTTATCTAAATCTAAGAAAATTCAAACCAACTCTCTCAGTATCTTTCAAATACTTTGTTGTTTCGTCTCTCCTTATTCTCAGCACACTAAGCCCCCAGCACCACCTCCTCCGATGCGCCAACACTCATTTTCCACTTCCTTGTATGATGAAAAATCATGAAAATATAATAATCCCAGCTGTCATTGTTTTACACTGGTGCAAAGAGGATTTTTGGATATACATGAAACAATATATCTCCAGCTTAAATTCATTTAAAGACACCAAACCAAAACTGCCAGAGTTTCAATACAGTAAGTTGGTGTCACTGCTCCAACCGGCTTACGCTAATTTACTTCATTTTAAATGTTGCGGCACACAAAATATCACCAAAATAAAATCTTCTCTGGGATGATACAAACACTACCTCTGGGTAAAATGTCATGCAAATCTGTCCATTAGGTTTTCTGTAATCTTGCAAACAAAACTGCCCCCAGTAGACCACTGGTAATTTTATCTTTGCACTATAACACATTATTAATATATAACCCATATATTTCTGTACCTCCTCTTGTCTATAGTGTTCATATTTATAATTTTCTCCTCGGTTTACTTTGTCCATTTTATATACAGCCTATGAAAACAACATAGTTTCAGCATCGATGTTGTCATGATGTCTGTGCAACAGTTGTGTCACAGGATGTGTGACGTCAAGCTAGACACAATCATTCAAACATGTTGTGCAACAACATTTTTGCTGCCTGATACAGAAATAAAAACCTCCCATTTGACCCATCTTAACATCATTTAATTTCATCTAAATATCTCCGTTTTGGCTTAACTATTCTATATTTATTTCAAATAAAGTATTTGCCAGCATGACTCTGACTGGTAGCCCCCTTCATTTCAACGAGTTAAACCTAAATGCCAGGATTTTGTCAAACTCTAATATATCTTGCAGAAAATATCAATGTATGTTTATTATTAATTATTTCAGTGCTTTTCATAGCACTGGCAGCAACTGCAGTCATTTTGAGTTTATATTGTGCAGTCCTATAAAAACATGGCAATAGATGAATGCCTTTCAAATCACATTAATTATTAATCTAGTTTTTTCCAAACAAACTTTAACAGAGAGATGTAAGGTGTGGGAACAGCTCAAGGACTCCTGTGTTCAGTTTCTCTTTCCACTTGCTTACACCAACTGCATATCCTGTAGTAGACTGTTCATTATTCATCATAGAGAAACAATGACAGGCACACACTCACACTCACCTACTCACACTCACACACACTCGCACACACACACACTCACACTCACACACTCACTCACACACACACACACACACGCACACACACAGAATGATTCCAGAGCTGACGTAGTGTCTGACATCTGTTTGGTTTGTTGAGACAAAAGAATGCAACGAGTCGTTTTTGTTTATGTATGTGTGAGTGTGGGTGTGTGGGTGCATCAGAGTGACAAACCATCTCTGTAATGTAAGGCAAATGTTCTCTACAACCACAACTCCATTTTCCTTGACTCCACATACCTGCCATACCGCAAGTAATGACTCAGCTCTTTGAGAGGTTCAAGGTGCTCAAACAGTGAGGAATGTTTTCTTTGGTGCTCACATGTCTGAAACGACCAAAGTCCTTTAGTCATAGCCATCTTTTGTCTACTATCTGTTTTCCCTTAAAGTGTGTGTGTGTGTGCGGCAGGGGCCATAAAGGACAAACTATTCTTAATATCCACTTTTATGAGGAAGTTTGTAAGAAGGAATGGAAGAAGGGACAAAGATCACATGCCAGGATGCAGATATAAATCACCCGGCAATAACAAACATAACAAGACGCTTAGCATTTCCAGGTTTGGGAAACTCTCTCTTGATTTGACAGAGTTACAACTTAACTTTGTCCAATCAAGCACCATTAATAGCCATTCTCTGCTTCATAACCTTTCGGTGTCAAAGTGCAGTTACAATCGGCTATAATTGCAATCAAAACATAACCTAACAAGCTATGCTACCAGTTCAAGCTAGCTGAGTGAAATCTACAGCCCACCGACACTCACGTGTGGCAGTCATACTTGTCACACACTCAGTGCAAGATGGGAAACTATTTGCACGCAATAAAATGCATAAAAGCTGTCGCTCCAGCAGTCATCAAGTAAATACGGATTGAATGCAAACATCCAAAGAAAGTGAGGAAGAAGCAGAATATTATTTTGATTAATTTAATAATGATTAATTCATAGATGT
>VRLP01009142.1:0-13847 GCA_009660295.1 Lophius piscatorius
GAGTTCGTAAACACGAACACATCACCCCTGTTCTTCATTCCCTTCATTGGCTTCCCATCTCCAGCAGGATTGATTATAAGATCTCTCTCCTCACTCACCAGTGCATCCATGGTAACGCACCCCCCTACCTAAAAGAACTACTCACCCCACTGACCTCAACACGATCCCTCCGTTCTACCCTCCTCCTTCCCCGAACTAAGCTCAGCACCATGGGTGATCGGGCTGTTCTTCTGCACCTCGTCTGTGGAATGCCCTCCCTGACCATCTGAGGGCTCCACAGACGACTGACACATTTAAAAAAGGACTTAAAACTTTCCTTTAGCAGAACCTATACATTTTTATTTACATTACTGCTTTTTGGTCATGTTTTAATATGGATATTATTATATTTTTTATTGATGCTTTTATCTGCTTTTACTTTGTAGCACTTTGAGAATGGATCCAAATGTAAAGTGTATTGTAAATTAAATGTATTATTATTTATTATTATTATTAACTAAAAATAAGCATCTTTACCTACGAGTCTACTAATCAATCGTTTGCCTGCTTTCTATCTGTTTCCCCTTCTTTTTTTTATTTTACAGGGCTTTCAAGGAATGCCAGGACACCCAGGGCCTTTGGGGGAAAGAGGTCCTTCAGGACCTGTGGGACCTACGGTAAGACCGGAGGGACAGATAGTAGTTTTCTTCTTCTTCTTTCATCTGTTCATTTTTATTGCACCAAAACTGGTGCTATAATTTTGAATGTTACAGTATATGTAATTAATGCAAATGCCGATGCCACTGTTACGATTGCAAAAAAAAATAAAAATATGCTCTTTTAATTGGATTTCATGCTGTGTTCTGTATAATATGATTTAGTTTTCACAAAATTCTAAAAATGAACTGTTGTATCTTAACCCCCTGTATGATCCTTATCTTTTCACTAGATTCTAGCAAATATACAACTTTAGATAACTTTTATTTATTTAAAGTTAATTTCGACTTTTATTTAATTATGGCCAAAATGATTCTCCATATTCCCCTGGATGCACAGTAAGTCCGCCAGGATACCAAATAGGTAAAGTTGTGGAAATGACCTTAGTGCATCCTATTGGAATATCTATTCAACTTCCTTTACCAACATCACAACAGAGCTCTTGGAGTCCTGGTTTTAAAAGAGAGGTCTTGAACCAAGGTGTGCTCTGGAAGCTGGACTCTTCTTCTTCTTCTTCTTCTTCTATACTACTTTAGGCTCTTTTGAACAGACGAGAGGTTGGAGATGTGATTTTTGGGGTGCAGGGAGGCAAAATGCTACATTTTTATGTCTTCATGCTCATTATGATTCTTCTTGACAGGGTCTGCCAGGGAGTAAAGGGGAAAGAGGAGAAAAGGTGGGCCCAATCATTCCAGTTTTGATCAAATCTTACTTTTTTTTTCATTGATTTTACTCTATGTACGAAAGCGTCCTTTTTTTACAATTATCGGTGGGTGCTCTACAGGGGGAAGCTCAGTCCATGGCCATTATCTATCAGCTGGTCACACAAGCTTGTGAGCAACTAGTGCACAGTAAGCACACTGTTAACTGTTCTTATCTCATTACCCCAATTCCAGATGCAAATACATGCTTTTTTCTGCAATTAATCCAGAATTGTGTGTTTTTCAGAGGAGGTTTTGAAGCTTGACATGTTCATTAACGAGATAAGTCGTAAACCAGCTCCTATTGAGGAGCCAGTGGGGCCCCCTGGGGAACCTGGTACACCAGGGCCCAAAGGCCCACCAGGAGCCAGGGGAACCCAAGGAAGTGTTGGTTCGACGGGGAGACTTGGCAGACCTGGATATCCAGGAGAACAGGGCAGGTTTTTTGAATTGAAAATAATCCAATCAAAGTTTTACATTTATCAAAGTGTGAAAAATTGTCACATATCTTTTATTTCAGGGGTGATTTTATTATCATCTTTTAACCTTCCGATCTGTCTCCTCCCTCTCAACAGGAAGGAGAGGTATGCCAGGAGAAAGGGGCGATGTAGGGACGAAGGTCGAAGGGCGCACAGGGCTTAAAGGATTCCCAGGTAACTGTTATACGCATGATGTAATCAGCTCACCGCCTTGGCCCATTGTGTGGTTACCATGCATGTATGTTGGCTATCATGTGTGTCTGCAGGTCCTTCTGGTGAGTCAAAGCTGGGAACCCCAGGGTTTGAAGGAGATGAAGGTAAGCAAGGACCACCAGGGAGCCCTGGAACATCTGGACAGCCAGGAGAGATTGGGCCACCAGGTGTGTGTGACAGCAGTGGAGGCTGCCACAGTGCTCCCCAGCAAACAGGTTAGCTGAAAAGAGAGATCCATTATCTCAAATTGCACTGAATAACTCAAATGACAATGTCTATATATATTTCACCATAACCGCTGCCAAGGAGGTTTTGTTTTCACAACAGGACAAAATGAAACCTTTACCTTTATGGATTCCTTGAAACTTGGTGAGGGGATGAGTCTTGTGCCAGAGTCAACCCCATTAGATTTTGGGACAGATGTAGAATTTCTTTTTTTATTTCTTGGGGTATAATTTCTGGGATTGATGAAAATAATCAGGGTTGGTATCAATTAGTGACTGCAATTTGAGGAAGATCCGAAAACACAGGCTGTATTCACCAGATATAAATGTTTGAGTGTTACAGATCCACAAATTTACAAATCCAAACTTAGCTTATGTGCTAAGAAAGGTTTGATTTTGGGAGAGGGCTTGCTCAAATCAAACAGGGACTTTTGGCTTTAATGCAAATCATTAGTCTGCTGAGTTCCACTCTCAATGGTTTACAAAAATATTCCAGCTTTGAATACAGTGTGAATTTAAAAAATGTGAATTTGGTCTTACCTATTGATTCTTTCGTGTGTGCTCTCTTCACCCAGAAGACCCTTATTATGGCTACCAGCCTTGAGTGGATTTCACCAAGCAGGAAGAGACTGACATCTGTTTGAAAAAAAAGACTCTGGTTTCTTTGGAGCTGAATTACAGACTAGATCTGGAGCTATATGAGTGCCACTAAAGAGGTTTGGTCTGCTGAACTCGGTCCTGACTGATGTAGAAGCTTCTGGGGCTTCATCATTTGTAAGAAAAGGAAATAATATAGGAAGGATTTTGTTTCTCTGCCCTCAGCATTCTTCAAGGCAGAGAGGTTAATTAAATAAAAGAAGCTTTTTAAATGTCAAATTTTATTTTCATAAAGATACATAAAGAATTTCTTTCAATTGGGAACAATCCAGTGCCGTCTCATACTGTTCACTATATTCGCACTGAAACCTTTATTATCTATGTCTATGTATTTATGCACTGTAAATGTCATCATTTACAGTGTCAGCTTAGCCATCTATGGTTCACTGCCAATTTCATTTTACCATTCTAACCTTAACTGCCTCAATGATAATGAAATTGCATAACCCATGGTGTAAAAGCTTCTTTTGTTCCATGGTATAAATGACACTGTGAGAATCGGTTGTGTATGATCATGTGCATATTGTTTATTTACTGTAAGCAGTTATTCCTGTACAATATTTTAATCTGTACCTATTCATAATGAACATTCAAGTTTACATTTTCTCATTTACTTGGGTTAGGGTGATAAACATTACTGTGCGTGTGTGTGTGTGTGTGTGTGAGTGCGTGTGTGAAGTGTAGATGTTTAAGAGATGTTTTTAGTTTATTGTATGTATGCCCTTTTTATCTTGTCAATAAATTCCATTAATGTGTCCGATGAAGTGTCATATCTTTTTTTTCATGCTGGAGGATTTATGACAGCAACTTTGTTTGTAATCTTAGACTGGGGGAAAACGATATAAATTAACAGGAAAAAAAAGTCAATAAGAATATTGTCGGAACCTTACAAAAACGAGTTGTTTCCCGTGGTGTTTATTATGATGAGCACAGTGGAAGGTCCAACCATAGGTCTATTTAAGTTGCTTGCATTATTAACTTCCGTATTTTTGCAAACTGACCATTTATCTTTCAAAATAAAAGTGAAACTTGAAATATTCTTGTCATTGGCGAAACAAATTAATAACAATCGCTGGGGCACAAGCCGACGCAACGCGTAAGTATTAATGCCTTTCAAGATTTTTTTCCCTGCATCTTATGTTTCAGGGATTTGATTAAATGGTGATTTGTTGATTCTGAAAGGTTTTGTCCTCTTCTTCAAAGCATTTATCCGAAACAATATTTCAGTTCTCAAGGTTTACCAAAAGTGACGCAAAATATATTTTGGCTATGCAGGCTCAAAGATATAGGCTATGCAGGCTCCTTTTTTCAATTCAGAATGTAAATTTGGACAAAAAGTAACATCAGTTTGAATTTCCTACTATTCCATCAATTCAAATGTAATGGCAGGTGTTCACAGTTTATAATTTCTTGTGAAATGGCACTTTGCCATAAATTACTTTATACTCTATATGTTAGAATTTATATATTTAATTGATGTAAAATGAAAAAGTTTGACTGTTAAATAGTGTATATAATTGTAATTTTACCAATACTCGGTTCACCGCATTATAAGCATTTATTTTGAAAATAAACCGGATGTTTTATGTCAACTTTAGGCAGTGTCGTTATAGTACACTCTCGTCGCAATGGCGAGCCGTAAAACTTCGAACCAAAACAGGAACATTGAGGACAAATACTCAGTCCTGTTACCTACCTATAACGAAAGAGAAAATCTGCCTCTGATAGTTTGGCTTTTGGTGAAGTATTTTGGTGAAAGGTGAGTCGTTGTTGCTCTGCTAGAGTTAGCTGGCGCGGTTCTGTTGTAGTGATGAGCTGTCATTACAGCATAGAGCACGTAGCTGTTGGACTAAATCCTCTTTAGTTCCAACAGTTAATAATGAGTCGCTGCTATCTTACTGTATAAACCGGCATCACTTAGCCTAAGCTAGCCTGCTTTAACTAGTTAAACTTAGCCAGTCAACCCGTACACACACGACGTGAAATGGACGAAACAAATGAGTTCTGCCCCTATTGACGACCAAACCAGTCTACAACCTAACGTCTGTAATTTCTTTCATCTACAGTGGATATAACTATGAGATAATCATCATTGACGACGGAAGCCCAGATGGGACACAGGAAGTGGCAGAACAGCTCCTCAAGATTTATGGACGGGATAAAATTGTAAGCAAAGATTTGTTTCTAACCCAGAGATGGTGATTAGGTAGCTCAGAAGAGAACTCTTTTCAAGAAGAACCCAATCAAACAGTTAGTGGTAGAAGGTATAAATATGCAGGATACAGCGTCTTGCAGAGCCAACATCACAAGTGTCTATTTATATAGGATGTATAATCTATCATGAGTGGAGATGCATTTCTGCAAATCATAGTCATTGTTAGAAACTTTCTAGAATAATAAATAATGAGTAAGTATCTTGGAATGATTGGTTAGCATCCCAATTTAATGATTTAATATCTCAAAATAATGACTTTGTATCTCAACAAAATGACAAAGGAATCTCAAAGGAATTACTTATTGATGAAAAGAGACTTAATATTTGTAATTAATGAATTATTATAGTATAATAATACCATAGTATCTTTAAAAAAAAAGGTTATTTACTCAAAAGAATATTTATATTTTATTATAATTTATTTTAATTCATTTTTATTTTTGGATAATTTAGTCATTATGTTTGAGAGTACCTCTTGTTTATTTCAAATATTTAAATCAATTCTATTTAAATTATTTATTAAATATTTTTTATCATACTGTAGGAAAATAACTTTTAGCAATTGGATTTTTATACAGACTCTTAATTTGTCTTTTCTGTGGTTCAGCTACTACGACCAAGAGCGAAGAAATTAGGACTAGGTAAGTTAGAAAGCAATATAAAAATAGGTGAAGTCATTCTATTAACCACTGGCCACAACTGATGTACTCTGGTTTCCTCTCATAGGCACTGCCTACATCCACGGCATGAAGCATGCCACTGGCAACTTCATCTTCATTATGGATGCAGATCTTTCCCATCATGTGAGTGGAGCCTCTTTTATTTTGTGTATACTGTGGGTGCTCATTAACACATGAATCTGATACCAGATACCGGACATTTATTAGTCCGGTAGTTTCTTTTTGATTAATCAGATCTTCTTTTTGTCTGTATAATATCAAACACAATCTACTCATGCCCAAATCAAGAAATCAAATTGCTCTGTTTTTTTTTATTTTATTTCATATGTTATTGCAATATCATGTTGAGTAACCTTGTGTGTGTAATGGATAAAGACTTTTGAACTGCATAATATTTGATGGTTCGTTGTCATCTTTTATTTCAGCCCAAATTTATCCCGGAATTCATTCAGTAAGTTTGCCTAAATACAAATTTACTATAAACTGATTTTTGTTTTCAACTCTATCAATATCTACAACAAATATTTAGAATTTTTTTTTTTAATTAGTATTTAGTTACTGAGCCACTGAAGTGAGTTGAAGCATGGCCTTTAGTTCAGGCTGTTATTCTCTTGTTTCTTCAGAAAGCAGAAGGAAGGTGATTACGACCTCGTGTCTGGTACTCGATACCAAGGCAATGGCGGAGTGTATGGCTGGGATCTGCGCAGGAAACTCATCAGGTACCTGAAAGTCAACAATAATAATAATAAGTCTTCAATTTCCACTCAGTTGACTTTCACTATTAAGCAATATTTCAACAGGTTGTGAAGACAGTGGGGAATTTTCTTTTCTTTGTCTGTGTTTCACAGTCGAGGCGCTAACTTTTTGACTCAAGTGTTGCTGAGACCCGGCGCGTCAGACTTGACAGGCAGTTTTAGGTAATTGGTGCATGTTGCCAAATACACATGCTGGGGGAGGATGTGTTTTCGCTCATTCCTGCTGTTTTTTTCCTTATATCTCATTTATGTCAGGCTATACAAGAAGAAGGTATTGGAGAGTCTGGTTGAGCGGTGTGTGTCCAAAGGCTACGTCTTTCAGATGGAGATGATTGTCCGAGCCAGACAGCTCAATAACACAATTGGAGAGGTAAGGTCCTATTTCATTCATTCATCTGTTTTTGGAAGCGTCGTTTACTGCGTATACATCCTTTATACATTTTACATAAATACTTTTTTTTTTATCATGTGAAACATGCAGTGACAGGAAGTCTGATGATTTAAGTGAAGGACAGGATTATCCTACACAAAAAATGAATGAATGAATAAATGGTAGCCTTTGTCTACATCTAGAGAGAAAATAATAGTGGTTATTGGACCATGTTGGACCATGAATGAACCTTAGAATTTAAGATTTGTAAAACCTACTATATATTCTATAGTTCTAAAAAATAACTATTTTGTACGAAAACATTTGACCCGGGGGATATTTCAAGAAGCGAGCTTAACAAACGTATTAATTAGCTCTGGGTTGACCAATCTAAAGCTTCGCAGAGATTTGCTTGAAATCAGCAAGCACCAATCTGAATAAACTTGATGGATGGCAAATACATTCATAATTATATATCGCTCTCATTTGAAACATTTGAAATGTTTATTATATTGGTCAGAGCTTATTTTTTCATTAGCTTTAATATCAAATATTCGCAGATGTTGTAGAAGAAGCTTCCATTTTTATTTTATTTTTGTTTTTTTAAACGGTGAGCAACAAAAAGACTTTGCTGAAAGACATTTTCTTAGTTATGAGACCTGGCGTCTGAAACACAAGAGGCCTATACTATAGAGTAAGATTTGTGGATTGTGAGATGACTTCAGGATTTGCTCTTGGTATTCATTATTATGAACCTGTTTCACTTCTTAACAAGGTATGAAATTCTTTCCTCATCAGCTTTTTCTTTCGGTTTTGTCTCCTATATTCACTGGTCCCTCCAAAGTATCAGCCATAACCACTTCAAAAATGAAATTGTCTAAAAAATATATCTCCTACGGCTTCATTTTATTTAGCTTAGTTACCACTCATTGTGAAACTGTGCCAGAGGAAACATAGGCTCCTACAGTCTGCATGCCGTAAATTGTTTTGTCTGATTTTGCAGGAATAGGAGCCGGTGACATGCATTTGAATAACTACATGTTACTTATGTCATTCAGATGGTTTAAAACAAAACAGAACTACATTGACAAAGTGAGGCTAGAGGTTTTTTCCAGACTGATTTGGACTCTTATTTAGAAGCTTCCCTGCTGTAAAGCTTCATTCATGAACTGAATTCTCTCTTCTTCCAACCAACAGGTACCCATTTCCTTTGTGGATCGAGTCTATGGAGAGTCAAAACTCGGAGGGAACGAGATTGTGTCATTCGTCAAAGGACTGCTCACACTCTTCGCCACAACATGATGGCTTACAGACTTAGTTTGGAAATCTAGGTCATTTTAATATTCCTTCATCTCTTGAAATTGCTGACTGTGGTTGTTTCATACTTTCAGCGAGAGTAAAAGCTCCCCTTTACTATGGTCAGACATGATAGTAATGCCTGTCAGCAGTAAATAAACAGTTCCCTGTCAGTCGCCATGCAATAATCCACACAAAACACACTGGCTCATGATTCCCTATCCAAACCGCTGACTGAATATTGCATTGGCCAGAATTTAGAATGGGTTTAAATGCATCTGTGAATTTTTGTATGAAATTAAAGATTTGTATTGTTGAATCTGTTTTCATCTGCTTGTGCTTTTTTTTATTTTTGTCTCCAAGTTAAAATCTAAATTGGGTCACAGAGGGCGACTAGCCCCTTATTGATATGAATTTATCAAGGTCAAACCAATATCAATCTGAGGGACTGTTAATTTTCTGAACAAACGCAGGGTGACTAACAAAAAGTGCTTGCGACAGATTTTGTCCTTCAAGCGCTTTTAGTCAAAACCATGTGCAAGTATGAACTCGGGTCAGAATTTCTACCTTTCATGGGAATCATTTCAATAAAGGCCAAATGTCCTGAGTGACTCACCAGAGACCGCAAACCAACAGAGCTTCCTTGGCTTAGGAAACACTGGTTTTGATCGATATCTTTTAGGGCTTTCAACCACATTCCATTTTCCACCTCTGCTCATGTTGTTATAGCCAGTGCTGAGGGACATATTATAATGGTGCAGGTGTGAAAACTGCATGATGTATGCCTAAATGGGTTTGATAAAGACATCTCCTCAAAGCTTTAATTGTGTCCTTCAATCTAAAAGCTTTAAGACTCAATGTAATTTCTATTTTTACCTGTTAATTTGACAGTTTGTCAATCAGGTATGAATTCTAGCATTAGATAGAATATCAAGTGGTAGTGCAGAAAGTAGGAAGTTTGTTTTGTCTCTCTGGTGATGGGCGGGGAGAGATGAGGGCAAAATATAACCGCAGATAGTGGACAACTTTCCCATCACTAGAACCATTTGAATGCAAAGCCACTATGTATCACACGAATGTATATTTTATTGTTTCTGTGTTAGACCACACTATGCAACCCACAGGAAATAAGTCCCGGTCACCGGGGTAGGATCGGACACAGAGACGATGCTACAGCGCCAACTACAGTTAGTCCAACACTCCAGCTGAGCGCTGAGGCTTCTGCAGTGTCTCCATCCGACCATCCTCGAGAGGGCTGTGGGCGCCAGATGTACACAAACGCGCTTGCGCTGAAATAGTAAACACCCACTACAGAAGGACGCCCGCTGTCGGCCACATCCCATAATTACAGCGCCGGGTTGTTTACCCCGCTGACTGAAACAGTGAAGGCCCGACATTGCTGTTGAGGGACAAGGTAGGATTTCTTTTTTTTTAGATGTTTAATTGGTAAAGTTGATTGACAGACCAATTACGCTTTAATGGGCCTGCCTCGCGAGGCTCCCACAATGAGATGATTTATGCTAATCAGTAGATGTCACTTCCGCCCCTTTTATTTGCGCCATTTTGGATAGGGCTGTTTCTATACTGGATGTGTATTGTCTGTCAGAGAAGAGCCTGGGCAAAACGCTATCGGCTGCCAGGCTATCACTGTTTATTTGAAGGAGTGGGTATGCCGGCAGTTGTTCCCGACGGTAGGATGCGAGCCAGCCCGGACCGCTACAAAGAATGGTGGTTTTAATTGTTTGCTGAGTCTCGAGCCTCTACGGTGCTGGTGAGCTGAGCAGAGGGGAGAGGATAGCCCCTTCTGGAGAGGGAGAATCGTGGATTAACCAACGACCTGGTGACTGGCTCTCTCCCATGAAGCTCTTATTCACCTGAAAGAATTACATGCATATAGTATCTTATGTGTTTATTAGCCCAGTCAACCTGAGGTGACACAATTCTCTCGGACGGGAGCCCTGGACGTGAAAGCAGGTAACCGGGTCTGTCATCATCATATCGCCGTTTAAGTGTCATAGTTAGCTGTTAGCTACCTGCGGTGATGCACTGGCTGCTGCTGAACAAACTCTAGGGTAAACTGACTGTCCATAAAAGCAGCACTATAATCCTGTATCGTTCTGTCAATTCACATTAAATTGAATGACCACATCACAATATTTGTGGCATTAAATAGGTAACTTAACTTCCTGAGGAACCCGTGTTGTTGGTGCGCGCTGGTTAGCTTAGCATGCTAAATTATCGTGTGTCCCCAATTCTTTGTCAGCGGCAGCAGCTCCCTGAAAAACCTACAGGCTGGGACCTGGCAGATGTTGATCGGGGATCAGATTGTCTGACTCTAACGTTACTGTACAACACGAATCTAATATCCACAACTGAATCTACCACTAAAGACCAATACGTTTTCAGTGTAAGGAATTATATGAATTATGCAAATTGATCTACATTACTATTCAGAGAGATTTGTCCTGATGCATATTTATAAACATAGACAGATGTTGGCACTGAGTTATGCAATAATTTCTCTTACTTTTTTATTACCAGACCTTTAAAGGTGATCCAAGTTCAGCCAGAATTGTGATGCTCTGTTAAGACACGTTTTATCCAGGTGAAGGAGGACTGTCACTTGTTCAGGACAAGGGTCAGATAATGATCAGGGTCTTTTTAGTGAACCAAATACCTCACTGTTTCTTTTACACCTGTTTGTCTAATGCTTACAGACATATGTTGAATTCACTGAGACAACCAATCCATTGAGTTTCCAAAATGTACTGTATATGTTGTGATTATCAATTTGAACATAAGCTTCCTCCTCCAGTTTACATCCTGATTGAAAGATGCATTAGTAAACCAGAATATTAGTTAACATGTCCCACCGGATGACTGAGTGAGTGCAAGGAAATCTGTAGTTGCATTTTTGCAGGCTGTTTATCTGTTTCTCAACACAGAAGAGGGGAAGACTGTTTTCCTCAACAGAGCAACCTCCTATTGCATTTCCTACGTCTCCTCTTTCTACTCTACCTCCCTCCCCACCTGCTCAGCCTCTCTTTGGATTTTTTCCACCTCATTTTCTTCTCCCCTCCCCTCAGTGCCTAACCATCGCCCCCTCTTTCTCTCACCCTTTTCCAGATACTCCCTCCATCCTCACCCTCCCTCCATCCTCACCCTCCCTTTCTCTCCACTCTGGTCTGGTCTGTCCGACATCCTGCATCCACCCCCCCACCACCACTTCCATAGATAACACACTCTGTCCTCTCTTTTCCTCTCATCTCCTCCCTTCTATCCTGGCTGCCTCCCTTCCCCTTTCCTCCCTCTTCCTCCCATCTGCCCCCCATCACACACACTCCCCCTCCCCCTTTGCTGATCTCACTCACAACTTCTGTCCCTCCCCCTTCCACCATCCCACCCTTCTCCACTGCAGACATATTGTAGGGGCTGCTGCTGACTCAATAGGAGGCGCCATTCTGTGATGGTATTGTAAGGCAGGAAAAAAGCAGGGCAGGCAGGAGTATAAGGAGGCTTACATAATGAAGCCCTTCTCTAGCGCCATCTACAAGTAATGGGAGGAAGCAGGAAATGAAAACAGGGAAGTGGAGGGGGGGTCCTCAGTTTCACACACCCAAGCATGTTTTTGAAAGAAAAACATGATTGAATATTCTGAGAATTGCCCAATCTGCCTATCTGAGAGCAGATAGGCATGATGGTGAGATAGACGGGTGCATGGAAAAGAAATGTCTCTGCAGTTTTGTTGTCTTCACTTGGCCAACAGTTGGTGGAACCTTACACACTAGAAGGGAGATAAGCTTAGGTGGGACTGTACTCTTCATTGTAACAGAGCTGCCTTTATGACAGCATGCAACATTGACCTTTGACCCCCATTGCACTGAGCACTCAGATTACAGTTTGGGTCAGAATTGAAATAGCAAATGACTTGAATACGTACGGCCTCCTCTAGACTTTAATAATGCTAAAGTTATTCTTGTTGGTAATTGCACATTGTGAATGTATGGGTGGTATGGGCACATTGTTAATGAATGGGTGGTATGGGCACATTGTGAATGTATGGGTGGTATGGGCACATTGTGAATGTATGGGTGGTATGGGCACATTGTGAATGTATGGGTGGTATGGGCAAATTGTGAATGAATTGGTGGTATAGGCACATTGTGAATGTATGGGTGGTAGGGCTCTGTGTTTGACTTAAATTCATATCATGATAATTTAAAACTTTTCATAGACTTTTGACATGTCTGTTCTTCTGTACTTCTGTCTGTACTAATAGTCTAAAAACCCATACAGTCAGTCTATGTTAAAAAATTGGCCCTATTGTCCTACCCGGCCAGAAATAACCACTTATTTTGTACATGTTGGAAACCGCAATTATTATTATAATTATATATAATTAATATATATTATAATTAGCACTTTGAGATTTGATCCAAATGTAAAGTGCGTTATAAATTAAATGTATTATTATTATTATTAATTAGGGAAAATATTTCTGCAATTACATGGCGTACTGTGGCGCGTCTTGCTACCTATCAATTTTTGAACAGTGCACTCTTCATTCTCAGTATTTTGATTATCTCTGAAGTGATTAAACAAATTGTTGTTGTTACCTGGGTGCTTATAATATTTTCCTGCTATAAACTTATTTGATTAGATTTTTTTTGTGAGGGCCATCTTCAGGGAAGCCAAAATGTGTCCAGACATATTCTTCAAATATCATGTGATCAGGGTAGCATTTGTTGTTATTGAAATGCTTTTAATATAGCAAAAGCTTAATGATATCACAAACTTGCATTACTTTGACGAACGTTACATTATAAAAACTTCACCTTACAAAAGGTTAGCAAGGCTGTGTTGTACGGTAAACTTAACATAAGATAAAATATACTTTTATTAGTCTCACCGTGGGGAAACGTACAAACATAAATGTTACGTTAGCATCAACATCATGTGAAATAACGTTAAAAGCAGAAACAGATGATTCATCTTGAAAACCCATAACCATGCCATGCGTTGGTCAGCGGCATTCATTAGCAGTCTTCCTCCAATGACTTCCGTCACAACTTCATAAAAAGGAAATTCAGTTGGTATTCAGATGTATTTTGGATGGAGCAGAGATATAACGAACCAGTGGGTCAACTTTTGTCTGGGCAAACTTAGATTTTATGTCAGATACCTAAGAGAAGTTTCCTTTGCTTACGTCAAAATTTATCTTTGTCATCACCGTTTTATTTCTATGCAAAGGAGGATTCCTTGGGGTTGCTTCCGGCCTTCCTAATGTAAAAGGGAATAGTCTATGCATATATCCTCAAAAGCCTCTGCATAAGGTTAAGTGAAGTCACACCTGATTGAAGGGATGTTAAAGGGGTATCACATCATATTTGGATTTTTCATTTTGCTTGTTTTATTTTTATTTATATTTATATCTAAATATATATATATATATATATATATATATATATATATATATATATATATATATATATATATATAGATATATATATCTATATATATATATATATATATATATATATATATATATATAGATATATATA
>VRLP01009143.1:0-13840 GCA_009660295.1 Lophius piscatorius
CATGAATGTACTGTTAACATGAATGTATTAACATGAATGTATTAACATGAATGTACTGTTAACATGAATGTATTAACATGAATGTACTGTTAACATGAATGTATTAACATGAATGTACTGTTAACATGAATGTGTTAACATGAATGTATTAACATGAATGTACTGTTAACATGAATGTGTTAACATGAATGTACTGTTAACATGAATGTATTAACATGAATGTATTAACATGAATGTACTGTTAACATGAATGTATTAACATGAATGTATTAACATGAATGTATTAACATGAATGTGTTAACATGAATGTACTTACTGGCCACTTTGTGATGTCATCAGGCCACTCATGAGGGGAAACTGAGGCCGGCTCCAGACAAGTTCTACAAAGTAAGAGGCAGAGACTGTAAAGCAAATAACAGATGATATAATAGTGAAAACTCTCAGCTTCTATTAACAACGATTCATTCTCAGTGTGGAGTAAAATGCTGACTGTTTAATTTGGGTGGGTTATGATTCCTACAATAGTAGTGTAGTAGGACATAACTGAGAGCTCTGCGCTGATACCTGGGGTCCTGGTGGCAGACTGAACCATGTTGGCGGAGCGTACCATTCACATAAGGAGCACTGTGGTGCTGAGGCCACCTCACCCAGATCGCCAGGGTGCTCTGCAGCAGAAGACAGACAGACAGACAGACAGACAGACAGACAGACAGACAGTGGGGATGAACTCATGAAGATTCTGACACACCGAAATATTGCTGGTGCAGCGGTGAGTACAGCTAAATAGTGGAACAATATTTCTCAATAAAGTGAGTGTCTGTCTTCCATTTTCCACCAATCCAATAGTTTGTTGTGTTTTGTAGAGATACACCGTACATCTTCTACTGGTAACCATGGCTGCACTGACCGAACACTCCTCCTGTAACGTCTGCAGACAGCCGGAGCGATCATTCCTCACACAGCAGGCAGACTCTCTCTCCATCGCTTTCTTCTCCTGGATCAGTTTGTGGATGTCTTGGTCTTGACGCATGCAAGGAGAAAACTTGGCTCCGAGGTGGATCAGCTTCTCCTGCAGGACATCATGGGGTCAGGTTTGGCTTGTTTAGGTAGTGAGATCATTGGTTCAACCCATAAATAAGCCTGATGGACTGACTGGTTCAGACTGGAACATTATTCATTACACAAATGGTCGTATTCTGACGGTACTCTTTCTTACACTTTTAGAACAACTATCTAAAATGGTTTGATTAAGTCTGCATTCATTTAAATACTCTTTGGGCTGGCAGATTTTGGCAATTTTTCAAACATCATTGCACTCAACCATTAATAATTATGGGATTTAGTATCTCAGAGACGTGTTTCCAGTTATGCATATATCTATATCATGAGATTTTCAGATACTTTAACTATATAAATTTAGACTTACTATTATTATTATACTTTATTATTATATATATATTTTTTTAATATTAATTAAGTCCTTATAATGAATCATCCTATTATTATTACCGCTATTATTTTTGTTGCTGTATAAATGTGCATTTCTTCTCCCTCTTCCTCTTTCCCCCTCGCACCCTCTCGCTCTCACACTCTCTCCCTTCCTCTCCCTCTCACCCTCTCTCTCCCCACCCCTTCACACTATCACCTTCTCTCTCGTACTCTCCCTCTTACACTCTCTCCCTCTCTCTTATCCTCTCCCTCTCACACTCTCAACCTTGCTCGTCCTCTCACACTCTCTTTCTCTCACACTCTCACCCTCTCTCTCTTCCTTTCCTTATCACACCCTCACCCTCTCTCTCACCCTCTCCCTCTCACCCTCTCCCTCTCTCTCTCAGACTCTCACACTCTCACCCTCTCCCTCTCACACTCTCACCCTCTCCCTCTCTCTCTCTCTCTCTCAGACTCTCACACTCTCACCCTCTCCCTCCCACACTCTCGACATCTCTCTCTTTTGCCTTCCATCTCTCTATTTCTTGCTCTCTTTTTCTCTCTCTCGACCTCTCACTCTCACTCTGGCCCTCTCACATTTTTGTCCATTATTTCTCTTGGCCTATCTCTCACGCCCTATTCCTCAATCTCGCCCTATCACACTTTCTCCCTATCACACTTTCTCTGGCCCTCTTTCTCAAGACCTCTCCCTCTCTCTAGCCCCATCTCTATGGCCCTCTCACTCTCTTGCGCTCTCTGTGGCTCCCACTCTCTCTCTCCCTAAGATAGAATCTTCAAAAGCAGTATTTGGGGTTTTTTTGCAGTTTTTCATTGTCTCCATGTTCTTTCACATGAGGGATTTGTTGCGTTTCTGTACAATAAAGACAGATAACATTTGTTGCAATTTGTCGTACACAAGCACAATATGTTGAATATTCTACGCATGACTCATATCCATCTCTTTATCTTTTCTTCCAACTTATTGATAGTTTTAAAGAAACTACCTCAGCTATTACCTATTTTAATTTTTTTTTTATCTATTTTTAACATAGAGGCCATACACTTAAATTTAAGTCCAAATCTTAAAATTGTATTTTAATTATTTATCACATACTTTTAGCTTACTGTTTCAACGTATCTTCTTACTTTACTTACTTTATTACTCTGTAATAACTACAGTTATTACAGTTGACTTAACTTGCCGAAAAAATCCGCACTTTTCAAGATTCAGTACAACCATTAAAACTCCGATAGGCTGGATCGGAATCACAGATGAAGAAAAAAAACAGTTCAATGCATTTTGACCACTTCACTGAAAGGCGGAGTAAAGAACCACCCAGTTGAAGATAAATGTAAGATAGTGGACACTTACTGAGCTTGGACCCACCCAGAAGTTTTGTTGTTGAACAAACTTTACATTTTCATAAACTCCCTTGTTCCTTAAGACCTAAAATTTAAAAAGTAGAAGTATCAGCCATGTTGAGAAGAAATTCAGCATAGATTCACGATGCTATGCTATTATTAAATAATAATAAGTGTAAAATATGCTTACAGAGTCGACAGTTTCATGCTGTGAGAATCCCACAGGGGCGATCCCGTAGATGGTGACCGCCAAAATGGTGACGAGCAAATGCACGAATGTGATCCAGTAGGTAAAAAAAGGCCTACGCAGGACAGACGGACATGTTATGACGTCCTTTAATGGCAACGTGGAAAAAAATACAATAACTAAATAAAGCCAGCTGTCACCTGTGATCATCCATGTCTTCAATCTGCCTTTTGACAAAGCTGTCGATGCGTTTGCGGTACGTCCTGTTTGTGAGACGACCCACAATGCCGAGCCCGTAAGGCCTCTTCTCTTTGGCAAACAGCTTCTTAACAGGAACCAAAATCCTTTGACCCCGCTCTTGATGGCTGCTGACACTCACCACTTCCTGTTTCAGACGCACCTTAGGTTGGACCAGAGAGCCATCTTTGGCCTTCCTCCACCCTCGCTCCAACGGCCTGGAACGAGAGAAAGAAAAAACTCATGCTTCGGCGGCAAAATGTTTCAGTCGGGCGTTGTATCATTTAAGAGGCTGATGGGTAAAAAAAAAATATGAACCAACAGCATGAGGTGACTTCTCTCCAGCAAGTTTTTGTCCAGGGCACTTCCTGTGAGCTCGCTGTCATCCAGCCGCCTAAAGGCCGCCTCTGACGAAGTCTCAAACACGTCATCAGCATAGCTGGACATCTCCTCCTGCAGGCCTTCCTACCAAGACGACAATTGAGTGAATTCAAAACTCAAATATATTCAGAACAGAATCGAAACAGCAGTAGAGTCAGGGTGGAACAATACCGGAAAAAACGGACATTTCAAATTCAATCCTACTTTCAATGATTGATTTTAAGTTTCTTTTAATAACATTTAAGGCCCAACATGTGGGATCTCCAGTTCAGTCACCGAACTTTGAACCCACTGTGGTCCGGTCCTCTAATGAGCCCTCTCTGGTGGTCCCTGAGGACACAGCTGGTGACTAAGGCTGGTCAGGCCTGTGCCATCGGGACCACCAGGCTATGGAATCCCCAACATGATCAGAATGGGTTTGGCGATGCACTACCTGTTTTTAAGTCCTTGCTACAAACATGTTTATTCTTACAAAAAAAGCCTTTCCTGTTGCATCGTTTGATTTGTAATGGTTTGTGTGGCTTTATTGTCAGAGATGTTACAATTTCACATAAAAAGTGAAGTATGTGTAAAATGAAAAAAATTGCTAATTTATTTCTAAGAGGAAAATAATGACTATAAAAGCCATAAGGAACACATCTGTAACTAGAAAAAGTATAAAGAGAGCAAACCTGCGCCAAGGGCCATAACCTACCTGTGAACCTACAGGCACAGACATAGTTTCGTCATTTCCCGTTCCTCTCCAGTACAAAACCTCAAGATTTCTCCCTTAATGTCCGAGTTATTGCCAGCCTCTTAATCTACCAACAACTCTGACTAACGCTCTGAGTATCGATCCACATCGACATCAAACCTTTTTTCTCTTTATGACACACGTTGTGTCATTTCCTGTTCCTCTCCACTAAACAGACATTGTTCATTTCTGCAGAATCAAGTGTCTACGGGATGACCCTTTATGTGTTTTACAGCTCAGAGCAGCAGCATTAAGCTTAAAGACACAAACAACTTCAGTGGGTGTACAGAAAAACAGACAGAATCCTTAGAATGAGCTTTTTTCAATTTAGGTGACAGTGTGTCCTTCATAGTGTGGAAGTGTGTCCACTGCTCACTCTGGTGAAGAAGGACGTGTCCAGATCATCAGGGAAGTCCAGCGTGTCTTCTTCAAAGAAACTAGGAGGCAGGAAACTGCGTCTGCGACATCGCCCGGCTGTGCTCCCTCCTAAAGTCCGGCCCTAACAGTCAGAGTCACACACACGTTTGCATTAATAACAACTGTAGACGTGAGCAGAAGATGCCAAACACACACAGATCATCCTGGTCACTTTATCAAGAGCAGGGGTCTCAAACTCATGCTGTTTTAGGGCTACCGCTGTCATCTCATAGGAGCGCCAATTCAACATTCAAGTACTACAAAAAAAGCACAATATTGGACGTATCTTTTCGACCACTGACAAATTTCCTCACGCTTAAGCATGGAGTGCATGTAGCTGCGTGATTATTTTTTCCTCTCATCTCCTTGTTGCTCCACATCCTGGTTCCCACGTTCAGTTGAGTAATGACTCGTAGGACTATTATTCCTTTAATGCGGGGACTTTTTCGTTGCATATCTAGCAGGTAGCATCCACACTGAATATACTGCAATACAAAAATAATACAAAAATATACTGCAGTGTCCGTCTTTCTACAAACTGTCTGTTTTCCGCTTTTCTTTTCCATTTTTAACTAACAGCAAAACAACTAAAAAAAGTCCCACTAAAAAAAGTTAAAAAAATAATTAAATAAATAAAAAGGATTTCATTTCAATTTCTGCTCACTTAAATGTGAAAAGGTAAAATCTGATTTCTGATTTCTGTAATTCTTTTTAATTTTGAATTTCAATTTTTAAAAAGTTTACCTTTTACCTAGGTCATTATTTTGCCCCCAATAAAATAAGTTTAAAAAAATACAATTGTGGTTGCATTTATGAAACAAAAACCAAAATTAAAAAAATAATAATAAATTTTCGAGCTGCAAAAAATTAAATTTTGACATCTGGGAGGGCTGGGAGGAGGCGGAGACTTGGCCTGAAGTGGCCGGTTCTGCTGTTTGACCCCCATGATCTATAAAAATCCCTTACTGCACTTTCTAATACGAAAGAGGCCGATTGTTGCATAGGGATTATTTATGCACAGCTGGATTATTCTGACTGGAATGCAGGAGAGGGCAGAGCATTTGGCGAATATTATCGAAGAACATCTGCTGGGGAAACCCAGTGATCTCTACCCAACACACACCAGCAGATACTCGCCCTCAACATCTATTTATCCTGCTGTATGAGTGAGTCTGCAGCCTCATCTGCTCCTATGTAACATACTCCGGCTGAGATTAATGTGCAGTAAGACAAGATGATGTCATATTTAATGAAGATGACCTACTGTATGTACATACATGAACATCACTTCATATGTGTGGGAGACAGAGACACATCAGGACACAACAAATTGCTTTTCTTGAGATCTCTCAACAAAACTAGTCCTTCGCTGTCATCCCCGAAAGCAAGGGTATATACCCGAAAAGCCCTCAATCCCCTGCGTTGTACAAGCAATCCCTATGATTGAGCTCTTCAAATTAAATGTGACGGATTTATAATTTCAAACATTCCATACTGACTCAACTCAACCTATTTCTATGATGAGAGACAGTAATAAAACAATACCAATTTCCTTGTGTCAATTCATACGGGCTAAATTCAGACCCTATTGGATTTTGTGGAGTTTGTGGAGTAATGCACAAAAAACTTTTCCTTGCAAAAAAAAAAAAAGGCATTACAGTAAAATATGACAAACATGTATACTAGTGACAGTGCTCTAGTTTTAAGACCATCATTTATCTAAATTAGATTAGAAAGTGATATTTGAGAATTTTAAGATGAAATATGTCATTAATTAACTGGAAATGTTCATTGTGCAAGTAAAAAAAAAGACTTTTAGGAAGTCAGAAAAACAGTGTTTGAGTAAAATAAAACCATTTATTTTCTATAGAAATAAATAAGATGATCAAATCAGATAGATCTCCTCGAGTCGATTCATTTCGCCAAATTTGGACTTAATCGGATTAACATTTGAGAAATGATGGCCCGAAAACTGGAGATAAAACTCCCCCTAATGGCGGAAATATGCAACTGACTTTTCCCCAAATCAATCCAGTTCTTCCACACGCTGAGGTCTATGGGGGTATAAAATTTGGAAATGATCCATGAAATAAGTTTGACTTCTTGCATACAGGCTCACAACACTCTGAGCTCTCTTTCAAAGAAACTAATCAGAGTTTTTTCTACTGCTGTACTTTAACCATCTAAAAGGATTAGTGAGGCATATTCCGAGGATGGTTCCTATGGTGCCAAAAAAAAACAAAAAAACATATCACCTCAGTTTCAGCAGAACACGTACAGACAGGAGCTCTGAACTTTAACGGGTTCGGAGCACGTAGTTGAGAAAGCAAAGTGTTTGCGTGCAAAGTGAAATCTAAACCAGGAGTAAAGACCTTCATCAGCGCTGCTGCAGCTTTGAGACTCATCACTGCCACTGACTCTCGTTTGCGTCGTCGGGGTAACTGGTTGAGGGCGGAGCGGGAGCTGGAAAAGGAGCAGAGGGAGGCGGTGCCGGGGGTGATGGGAGTTTGTGGCACGCTGAAGCCGTCCACTTCTTCCACCATGCGGAAAGCACGACCCCGAGCCAGGGGGTCTACGATCTATAGACATGTACGCGCACGCACACACAAACACACACACAGAACATAGCTCTTTTAACCATTCTTAATTTTCAAGCCACATACAACATTGAAGACACAGCAACAGACGAGGGAGCAGAAGGAATGCAGGTATCTAAACCAGCGTTAGCGTATGTTCCAGGAGGAAGAAGCTCTTGTTATATATAATAAGACCCAGATATAAAAGGTTATGTCATCATCACTCTTTGTCTGTTTGTTAGTAAGCAGGAAATAACAAAAATGTTTTACTGTTGAACTTGGTACGGAGTAAGGAAGAGGTGATTAGATGTAGGGGCAGATCTGGATTACAGAGCAGATGTAGGACAACTATACAGTCCTGAAGGAGGTCTTCGCTCTCCCAGGGCACCTTTTGTGGTTTTTGTATTGTTTTAGACCAGCAGCAGGGATCTGACCACAGAGATTTAAAGCACCTCCCCTCTTTGATTCATGAAAAAAAAAAATCTAAAGTTTAACATTTATTTGAAATGATTATCATATATTCAACTCAATCTCAATTCCAATTTTTTGCTCGGATCAGATTTGGCTATAATGACAGTCCACATTAATCGTTAGACGAGGCCTAGCCAACGTACGTCAACGTATCCGTCATTCCAAAACTGCATGGATCCACACATTGATACGTTTCAACAGTGGGACCCAGTTGAGCTGATTGCTATCATTACGTCTCCTTTCAACGGGCAAATATTTAAATTATCTCACGGGCTATGACGCAGAAAAAAGTTGGTTCATGTGGAATTGCTTGTGGTATGTATTATAGTGCTGACGTCACTTATCAGCTGAACAGATTGAGAGTTAGGACATTTCTGAAAAGACGAGACTTGAGAGATGACATGTTGATTAGAACTGATTTTAATCTCACCTTTAACCAAACAACGTAAAGTAATGTTGTTATGATCGTTTATAAGGCGATTATAAAGAGTGCTACAATAGACTAAACGCTTGTGTAGCGGCGTTGTTAGTTTTGCTTCATGTTCAGCTTCATTAATGATCATATTTTCAGAAAGCCGTTAATTGAACCCTCGGCAGGACGACACAGCAGAGGTTAGTAAAGCGCCAGAAATGTGAAACAGAGAGGAAAAAATATGTAGTGGAGTCAGAGGTGAGAAACCCTCCTATCTCATCCTCCATCGCTCTAACGTGACCCATCGCTAGCCTACCCTCTGCATGCCATAGTGGTGGTGACATGGGTGGTGGGGTGGGAGGTAGAGGGGAGGAGGTGTCTCAGTGCTGGCCAGGGAGAGGTTGTCTTGACTGCGTAGCTCCATCTCCAGTATCACCTGTGTCTTCAGACCCCCGTAAAGATGGCTGCAGTGCTGCAAGCTCCTCCTCCTCCATCGCTGGGTGCTGTCGCTCTCTTTGCTCACCCCAAACCAGTCAGCCGTACCCCTGAAGAGAGGAGAGAAAAGTGAACGTTTCCCTTATTCTGCGTTGTACAAGCAATCCCCCTGATTGAACTCAAACTAAACGTGACTCATTAATAATCTTGAACAGTCCAGATGACATAGGCTAACTATTTCTATGAAGTCAGCAATAGACTCATAGATCAGGTCCCATAGTCACTAAATAATGTAGATAAATAAATTTAGACACAATTGGACTTATGGATGGTAGGTTTACGGATTAGAAACTATGTTTCCGTCAAAAAGCTGGAATAAAGAGTAAAATATGAACTATTATAGTGAAATAATATATATATGTATATATATATATATACATATATATATATTTACATATATATATACAAGATAGATTTCCTGTTGTGGATTCATACGATCCAATTTAGACACAATTGGACTTATGGATGGTAGGTTACGAATTAGAAACTATGTTTCCATCAAAAAGCTGCCCTAAAGAGTAAAATATGAACTATTATAGTGAAATAATATATAAATATATATATATATATGTTTATATATATATATATACATATATATATATATATTTACATATATACAAGATAGATTTCCTGTTGTGGATTCATACGATCCAATTTAGACACAATTGGACTTATTGTTGGGATATTGCAGAAGAAAAAAACGCTTCCCTAGTGGATGAAATATGAATTTACGGTAAATATGAGGTTGGAGTAATGGAATTTGAACTAAATCGGACCAACTGTCATGTTGGAAAAACAGTGTTTTTGGTTATTTTTTAAAAGGTAGGGATGGTGCTGCTGAGAAACTTTATTATTATTTTTTTTTTCAAAATGCCTCCCTATTGAGTAAATATGAACTATTACAGTCAAATAGAATAAATGTAAGATAGATCTCCTCGACATGATTCATATGCGCCAAATTTGGACTAAACCGACCAACAGTTGAAAAATGATGGCCCAAATTCCTTGGAGATATAGGACCCCCTACTGGTGGAGATACACATTTGACCGTTCCACAATGCAATCCAAAACGCGTTTTCGGGGATATAATTATCATCCTCTGACGGACCGAGCCGTCCAAGCCGCCTCATTAGCAGAACAATGTGCTGATTTGTTGCAGCTGCTTGTTGGAGATTAGTTGAAGGGTTAATTAGATCATCAGCTGATTGTTCTTTTTATTTTTTTATCTATACAGATGAAGAGAACTGTACATGAAAAACAGACTGACCATCTTTTTCTCTCTCTCTTTAAATATGGAGTCTTATGATTTTTATCGCTACAAGTGAAAGTTTTGCTTGTGTGTGTGTCATTAAATTAACTGGAAATGCTCATTGAGCAACTAAAAAAGAAAGACTTTACAAGATGCTCAAGGTGCATTCCCTTTTTTCTCAGAAAAAAGGCAAAAATATAAGAAAAGAAAAAAAGAGGAAAATGAAAAGAGAGAAAAAGAGAAAAAAAAAAAAAGGTCCTTATTTCGCACTGAAATGAAGGAGTGGTTGAATAATGAAAAATCTAGCGAACAACTTGGCCGGTAATTGGACTCGGACTTCAGTGTACAGTGTACTAAATTAAGATCTCCTGTAGTATTCCCTCTTTCCTTCATCTTAATCTCTCTGAATGTGTTTCTGACAGACAGAACCGTATTGTCTTGGTCCCGCCCTCTTCTTAGTCAGTAGTGAAGAGGCAAATGTTGCCCTTTAGTTCTGCGGATGACAACGTTGCCATGTGTTTGAGTGCCCTTCTCATTTAAATTCAATTAATGTGAGTTCAGTGTGTGCACCCAGCTCCCATGAATCAGTGTTTTTGTGCCAGGCAGGAAGAGGAGGCCACTCTGGGGAGACTGTTTGGAGAGCAGAATGCGTAGTAATAAACACTCGAGCCTCATCATCAAGAAAGACGCCATCTGGGGAAGCCTTTTAAGGCTGCGGCGAGGGGGTGGGCTGTCCTGTTTTCTGTCCCTCCAGAGGGGAATGTTGGAGAAAGAAGACAAGTTTGGTTTCTGACTGAGCCCCTTTGAGCAGGAGGTGTAAACAGGGTCGGTGATGGAGAGGAGGTGACAATATGGAAATAATTTAATAACGCCTTACAAAAAGAGGAAGAAAAAAAAATCCTCTGTGGATGTAAAAAAAAAAACAATTCAAAGACGCCCCAAGACGGATGACATTTGTTTATCAGACATTTGTCTGCGTGCTCACCGGCAGCTCATAATTGCGCACATAAAACATAAATAGGACATTTCATGACTGGTTGACGACAGCACAAACTACCACCCAACACACAGTGACGTGAGGATAAACCACATGAATTGGGTTTCCTATCCTCAAGGTAAGACTTGTGCAGATGAGGCAGTAATCTCCTGTGCTGTAATTATAGGCTTTAACTTCATCAGGGAGAGAAGGCCCATGGGCAAATCTACAATCTGAAACAAAATAGAGAAGAAACAAATGGATCAGATAACCAAGCCCACGCTGTCGTCCCTGACAGAAAGGGTATATTTCCCAGAATCCTACAATCCCCTCTCTGTACAAAGCCATCCCCCTGATTGAACTCCACTAATGAAATGTGACTCAATAATCTCAAACAGTCCATATCTGCCCAACGGTTAGGAAGTTATGTCTGGAAAACTGCATTTTCGTAGAAGAGCTCCCCCTAGTGAGTAAAATATGAACTATTAGAGTGAAATGCGACATACAAAGGACATATCTCATTGAATCGATTCATATGCAGCAAAGTTGGACTAAATCGGATCAACCGTTGAGAATCTATGGCCCGAAAACTGTGATTTTGGGGGTACAGCTCCCCCTAGTGGCAGAAATATGCAACTGACCATTCCCAAAATCAGTCCAGTTCTTCCTCACACTTCAGTCTATGGGGGTTTAAGATTTGAATATGAACCATGAAATAGTTTTTGAGTAATCTTGTTAACATGAAGGATCTGCAGCGGAAAACAATTATCGCTTCCAGTATTTATTTAGTTTTTGTGTGTGTGTGTGTGTCTTGTCAGGTCAGGGTAAGAAGGATTTTCACATGCTTTTACAACATGTGTTATAAAAGCATGTATTTTATCATGAATATCATGAATAAAAGCCACGTGTTGTTCAGGACAGCTCTCATTTCTGCCTTATCAAAAAAAAAAATCTCCTTCCTCCTCAGTTTTTAAACTCAGCAGCCGATCTGAAATGAAATTATTTAAAACGAATGAGAACTGTTTGTGTGGTCTAGTGGGTTTTACAGCTGCAGTTGGTCAGATTTCTAGAAAACTATCTCCCTGCTGTCTGTAACTTCACAATAATTTAACAGACAGGAGCGTTGTATCATGTGACTCTCTGTAAACGTTTACTGTTTCTTTAAGTATCTGACTACTACTTTCACTCCTGCAAAAAGACGCGGCATTACATGTAGATGTTAGCATCCATGAAATATTCTGTAAAACCCAAGTCTAAGGACTGATATCAGTCAAATCCTAAACTCTATTTTAAGAAACATATCATCCTTCCATAATAAATGAAATATCTCAGGAAGAGCTTTATTAGACTCCTCCATCTTCTGCCTCAAGCCGACCCAGATCAACACTTTCTTCAGTATCTTCTGGTTCGGTTTCCCCCTGTTGTGCAAAACCACAGCACACTCACCGGTCCGGAGAACTCCAGGAAGGGTTCATGGTCAGGGTCATACCTGAGGTGGGCAGAGGCTGTGGAGCTGCACAGCCGTCATCACCACCATGATTAAAATAGAGTCCTCACGTAGCCCCTGACTAGAACCGAACCCTGATCCGATGCGTGCAAACTGATCCCTGCAGCTCACACATCCAGTGTCCCATGAGGGGATTTCCCAATATAAACCAGTAACACTCAGATGGGATGACCACCATATGTCCAGGCTGTGTGTAACGTCCCAGTGCAGCTCAGTGAGTTCCTGGTGAATCAAAGATCAGAAGAAAAGCTGGTCCGATCTCCTCCGTTTGCCAGGAACCTCAACCATGAGCAATGATGTTCCAGTCCACAGAGGACTCCCAGTCTTCAACCAGCTGGACTCACTCATCCACTTCCTAAATATCCTGACCTCGTGTCCCCAGCACAAAACACAAGTTTCCATATGACTGTGAGAGAGTTTGTGAATGTGTCAGAAATTGGCAGGGCTCCCAGTATCCCCTCCTCACGAGCAGGAGTGAGAGGGAAACCTGCTGGGTACAGAAGGCAGGCATTTTGGTCCTTGTCAAACTGAGCATTCCCTCTTAACCCGTGAGTTCTATCCCTGAGGTTCCCCTCTCTCTCTCTGCCTGTGAGAACGTGTAAATACACAAAACACACTAGTGCTCTTGGGATATGGTAGATTCGGAGGGAGAAATGGGACATCATACAGGTTAGGATGGAGGAGAGGGGAGGGAGGGGAGTAAGACATGCCTGGACAGGACACTCAAACACAGGCTCCCATACGCTGGAGCGACGGCTGATTAACCTCAAAGCCATTTATTCATGTTGAATCCTCCTGAGCATGTGAAGTTCTGCAATTTTTATAGTTTGGCCTCTACAAATGATTTTATGTTTCCTGTTACCGCGCAGTTTTGCGGTTTATGTTACGTGCCCTTATTTTGAAGGAGTAGAGCAGAAGTTGGGTTGGTCAGGGAGTTGTAAGTGTTCTGCTTTGATGGAAAAATAGTGTGTGTGTGTGTGTGTGTGGGTGTGTGTGTGTGTGTGTGTGTGTGTGTGTGTGTGTGTGTGTGTGTGTGTGAGTGGTCCTTGTAAAGTGACACAACATCACCTGTGTGATTTATTATTTTGTAGTTTCAAAGTAAAAGCATGTGTCATAAACTTTCAGCTAAACCCCCACACACACACATTCACAGACACACACACACACACACACACATATTTACACAGACAAACACATACACATACAGGTAAAAAAAAAATGACTAAGCTGACAAGCTCCCGGCTAAGGCGAACAAATTAAATTTATTTGGACAAGACCAAAATTAAAAAATGGTTTTTCGTTATATAACACAGGGCTCTGCAAAGTAAATTAAGCACTTCAGGAACCACCGCATGACAAATCACTGCTGTTTCCTACCGTTTGCTGTCTGTGTAAACATTTCCTAAATG
>VRLP01009144.1:0-13833 GCA_009660295.1 Lophius piscatorius
ATTCCCTTCATTGGCTTCCCATCTCCACCAGGATTGATTATAAGATCTCTCTCCTCACTCACCAGTGCATCCATGGTAACGCACCCCCCTACCTAAAAGAACTTCTCACCCCACTGACCTCAACACGATCCCTCCGTTCTACCCACTCATACCGCCTCCTCCTTCCCCGGACTAAGCTCAGCACCATGGGTGATCGGGCTTTCTGTTCTGCTGTCCCTCGTCTGTGGAATGCCCTCCCTGACCATCTCTGGGCTCCACAGACGACTGACACATTTAAAAAAGGACTTAAAACTTTCCTTTTTAGCAGAACCTATAACCTTAATTAACATTGCTGGTTTTTGGTAAGGCTTTTATATAGTTATTTTATTTTTTTATTGATGCTTTTATCTGCTTCTGCTTTGTAGCACTTTGAGATTTGATCCAAATGTAAAGTGTATTATAAATTAAATGTATTACTATTATTATATAAACTGAAAGAAAACATTGGAAATGGAAGTTACTCTCTCCCTTCAATGATTGGTCGCATTAATACTATAAAAATGGTGACACTTCTAAGATTCTTATACCAGTTTGAAAACCTTACATTTTTTTTTTTAAATGACTGGTCTCCATTATCGTCGTTTATTTAGCCAGACAAATTCCTTTTATCTTCAAAGTCCACACAGAGAAACATGTAAACAGTGGCGGCCCTAGACTTCCTAATTTTGGACATTACTACTGGGCTTCATATGCAAGGGCTTTCACTATTCTGGCAGTGAGGCCTCACTGGTAACTGGACTGTTGTCTCCCCCACAATGGCTAAAAATTAAAGCTCTATCAGTTGCATGAACCTCTCTCCCAGTGCTTCTTTTATCTGGAGCACATCTGATGTTCTGATTAGTAACATCATTCTCAGAAACCCTTATCTTAATCTTAAATCTGATTTAATATTCTTAAATCTGAAATTAATATTTAAGAACAAATATGATTCTTTATAAATAAATATAAAGTCATGTCAACAGTATTTCTTTGTAAAAAGCTCCCCGTAGTGAGTAAAATTGTAAAATGTACCATTATGTATTATATGTATTATGTACAGAGTATGAAACAATGAATCATCGATAGATATCCTCGACATATCATATGCAGCAAAATCCGACCAGCGATTAATTCCTTTTCCGTGAAAGGCTCACTTTATTGTGTAAAATATGAACTACTAGTGTAAAACACGTCATTTGTAAGATAGAGCTATTCAATATCATTCAAATGCACAAAATTCTAGCTTTATTGAACCAACGGTTATTCTTGAAAAACAGCCTTTCCTAAATCTTCACCTTAAAATGTAAAGTTTAAAATATAAACTATTGGACACAAGACGAACAAGAGAGATCTCCTGGATGAGATTCATATGCACAATATTTGGACTAGATGTGAACAACTGTTGAGAAGTTATGGCTTAAAATCTTTGAGATGAAGTTCGTCATGCCAACATACGTGCTAACGTTTCGGTCTATTGGACCTTCATCACAGCACAAAAGTTGACTGGAGATCAGAAAGTTTATAGGGTGGTACCTTCTGAGGTCACAAAAGTGTTCTGTGAGCCAGGTTGGCTTTGAGGTTTGATTGGAAGGTGCCATTGCTTTGATCCTCTGGTGAGAGCATATTTGTGAAATGTCCATTGTGACCAAATGTCCATTTGGTCTTGCAAGTTGTAAGTTTTGGCTTCTTTATGGGGATATCTGTGACTACCGAATTAATTTTGTTACAAATTTCTTCATTGAGAAATTAAATCATCATACATGACATTAAGATATGCTCTTCCCTTTTTTTCTTCTTCTAATTTTCAAACAACAGACTGCATATAAACTGCAAACAGTGAACACTGCCAGAGACTGAGCTCTTATCCCGCTGTGACGAGGAGAGACAGTCCTGACCGAACACAGCGAACTTAACAACAACAACAATTTCAAAAAAAAAACACCCTCCCCAGCTCGCAACGTTTCCTGGGAGTGTTGCCCTACAATCTTCGACAGTCAGGTTATGTACAGGCTTTGGAATTTTTTAGTTTTTAAGATAGGAGCTCAACAGATGCCAAATCTTCTCAAAGATCCTGAGTTTATGTTTAAGAATAAATCTGATTCTCTCAAGATGCAATGTTTCTGTCAACTCAGTTAACCAAAGTTTAGTAGTGGGCACTTTTTCTTTTTAGTATAGTAGATTGAGCTTCTTAGCAGTGAAAAGTCCAAAAGACAACAGGGATTGCTGAGCGGTCTCGTACTTCCTTGACCCCTCCGATGTTCCTAGGATAATTAGCACTGGGGTCAGGATCTATTCCCACCCCCAGTATCTTGGAGAGTGATTAGTAAGTATTTTGGCATAAGGGTTCTTGTACAACATATTTATCCAAGAAATAAATCTATCCCCCATTTCAAATTTTTTTCAGAACCGCGATTAAATAGGGTCATTCGACCTGGTCGAATGCCTTTTCGGCATCCAAAGATCGAACCAAGAATTCCTCTTGTGATGTCCTGGTTAGTATATAACTTTAAATAATCTCAGATTACGAAACAAATGTCTTTGGGGAATAAATCCAGTCTGGTCTGGCTGCACCAGCTGTCCTATCAAGAGGCTGAGCCTTTTGGCCAATGTTTTTGTAGGATTTTGTGGTCGGTATTTAACAAAGATATAGGTCTGTAGGATCCTACTTCTTCTAAATCTTTACCCTTTTTTGGAATCAGAATAATAGTATCACGTTGATATTTAAGCACTAATATCTCATTATATTTCTCTTTGGAAGGAAAGCGTGCATTTTCTGCATCAAGCTTATGAATTTGATATTACAGTTTTGCCTGCTCCATTTTGCTTCGTTTCTGCTTGGAGGCTTGAAATGATATGATGCATTCGCTCAGGCAGGCCTTTCGGTGTCTCCCAGAACAATGTTGGAGTAGTTTCTGACTTGTTGTTTGCCTTAAGAAATACAGCAATGTGTCTTTCAATGTAATCACAAAAGGCAGTGTCAGTAATAAGTTGAGGGTTAAACTTCCAGTTCCCCTTTTGCTGAGGTGTGTCACATAGCACCAGAGAGAAAGTAACTGGACAGTGATAATAAACAGCGGAAACAATAATGTTTTGGTACTTAACATTATCAAAGTATGGCAGTAACTTTCCATCCAACAGGAAGTTAAATCTTGTGTACACATTATGAACGTGGGATTGAGAATACTCCCTGCCTGTTGGATTTAGGGTTCTTCAAAAGTCACATAGATTCATATTCTTGATAAATGTATAGAGAAGCTTACTTGCATTGGAGGGGGCTATAGCGTGTGTCGATGGCCTATCCAGGTATTGGTCCAACATACAGTTGAAACAGCCCCCAATAATAAAGTTAGTGTTGGATATACCTAGTAGTAATCGAAGTACCTTCCTGAAGAATTCAGAAGTATCTTGATTTAGGCCGTATATATTTAGCAGTGTCAAAGGCCTGGAATGCAAGTCTCCCATCACCATGACATACCACCCCTCCCTATCAGCAATAGTGGAGTGATGACTAAAGGGAACCCCCTTACGAATTATAATGGCTACCCCTCTGGACTTAAGTGGGAAAGAAGAGTGATAAACTTGGCTTATCCATCTAGATCTGTGTCTTAGGTGTGAGTCTTTCTTCAAGTGCGTTTCTTGCAAGGAGATAATTCCTGATTTAAGAGATTTTAAATTTCCCAACACCCTAGTCCTCTTAACTGGTTCATTGACTCCTTTGACATTCCAAGAACAAAAATGTATACCATTCGCCTTCTCCATAGTCTCAACTGCGATAACCTGCATCATATTTGAATATCATAGTCCGCTCTGTTAGGCAACACTCTTCCCTCCCACCATAGAGCCCAGATCCACTGCAGGAGGAATAGTACAAACTATAATAACTATAAAAGAAAAAGAAAAGCAACCGATTACAGCAAAAAAAATATACATATATAAAATCTCATCAATTCCTTGTGAAAATTAGGTATAAGCAGTTGTTGTAAAAACAAAGAGGTAATTATCCAGCTCGTCCTGTTTTGATTTATCTAAATAAATCAAAACAGGACGACTAGTCTATGTGCAAATTTTCTAAAACAGACCCAAAACATCAGACATGTAACTGCTACGAATAAAAGCAATGTGAGGAGGAATTGTCAGTACTAACAGATACAAGTTAGTGGGTCACCTTTACTGTATTAATTAAACAAACCTTTTTAAACAAACCTTTTTTTTAATTAAAAAAACCCCTTTTCTGACAGATAGGTGAGGTATAATATAGTGCTACATTACCGTCCCGTTTCCTTGCGTCCAGAATGGCATTCGCCAAAGTTTGAGCGTCCTTCGGGTCAGTAGATAGTAGCTCTTTGCAATTATGTGCAACCCTTAGTTTTGTTGGATAAGCAATCTCAAACCTGACTCCAGGCTTTCCCTGAAACATCCTCCTGGCTGGGGTGAAAGCTGCTCAGGCTCTGGCAACTTCATGAGGCAGGTCACTAAACATTTGAATCCGCTGTCCTTGGAAAATCCAATTCCTTTTGCTGGTAATCCTACAGAATATATAGTCAAACACATAACCGTGGTGGATCCTCAGGATCAGGTGTCACGGGGGTTCGTCGTCTCCTTGGCGCTTCCTAAGGGCTAAGGGATAATTGATTTTTTATCTATCTCAAAAAATTCTTTAGGTACACACACTGTAAAATACTGGGAGTCAGTCCTCACACTGCTTCCTCCTTTAAATCTGCGATCTTTCTGTCTCTTTGAACGTCCTTCTAGGTCGATACACTTTCCGTTGAGTCTATCCACTTGTCCAGTGAGAGGATTCACCTGCGCCTCCAGCTCGCCACCTCGTCTACTGTGTTTACAGGTGACTGTTCCAGCCCCTTCAGCGTCTCAGCTTGCGCCTCCTCATTTTACCGAAGTGATACTAGCATCAATTTCTTTTTTCAAATCAGCAATTTCGGCCCTTAGAGTGATTGACAGATCTGCGATTCTTTCATCAATCTTCTCACAAATATCCATTTTGTTGGTGTGCAGCTCTGTGCGTAGAGATGCAATCGCGGCCGGCAGGACATTAAAATTTGGGTCACCTGAGCTCACATCTCCGGCTTCGTCCTCGGGTGAGCCCGCGGCTTCGCCTGGGCCTTCTTCGACAGGATTATTCTTTGGTTTAATTCCCTTTATTAGGTTTTGGCATTCTTGGGCCTGTGGGGTTATTTGCTGTGTAAAGCATCTTGTAGGTTATATTTTAGTATAAGCAATAATAACATTATCCTTGTGTTGTTGGAAGTGGGACGCGTCCTTTCCACTCATTACCCCGGAAGTCCCCACTACCAAGTTCTTTTTAAACATTTAAATTAACACACATATGTGTTCCAGTTCTTGATCAGTGTAGTAAATGTCATCACTCCAGTTAGTTGATTCAAATCACTATGCTGATGCTCAGATGAGAGCACAAGGTTATTTCTTTCGTCTTGTAGTTCCTGAGCAGTGCAGTAGACAGTAGATGCCTTCACTTCAAATCAGTTGATTCAAATCATCTAGCAGTGGTTTGGCCATGACGGAGATCGTCCTTTTGCTGTCTTCCTGTGGGAGCTGCAGTCCAAAGTAGTGGATAACAAGTGAATAATGTAGAGGCCACGCCTTCCCAGTATATTGTTGTGCTTCAACCCAAAATATATAACAAGAGATGAGGAACAGGCACATACAAAAGTCTAGAGCAAGTTGACTTAACTAAGTTACATCAATTTATTTTGGCCTAGTCATGCCAACATACGTGCTAACGTTACGGTCCCGGGACCTTCATCAGAGCACAAAAGTGCTCGGAAGGTACCACCCTAAAGTCACAAAAGAGTTCTGTGAGCCTGGTTGACTTTGAGGTTGATTAACATTATGTGGTTTTGCACCATGTGAGCTTGTAACAGATTGTTCCATATAGAGAACATCCATAAAAAGGAAGGAGCAAATGTTGTCTCTGCTAAGAATGTGGAGCCTGCCAATGTAGAGCAATCTTTTTTTTTGGCTGCTGTTAAGCCCACAAGCCATAGCCACCATTGTTGAAGTGTAAGTTTTAAGGTAGAATCACTGTGGCCACTGCTCATGTCGAGACATTTAGAAGTGTCCTTGAGCAAGATACTGAACCCCAAGTTGCTCCCAATAGCTGTTCCATTGGTGTGTGAATGAAAGCGTGAGAGGTTACCGATCCTGATGAGCATGTGGCCCCTTGCATGGCAGTCTTTATCATCACTGTGTGAATGTTGACTAACATTGTAAAGCGCTTTGAGTAGTCAAGCAGACTAGAAAATTGCTATATAAGTACAGTCCATTCACCTACCTACCTAATTATATAAATACACCTACCAAAACATGCCCACTGTCCAACACAAGCTTATCATCCACAATATTATAACCTTTTTAAACGTATCTTATACATTTTATTAAACTATTTGATGCTCATAATTTTACCCTTGAACCTTCTTCATAATTTTTTTGATGTCAGTCATACTTCACTACTTCATATAATTATTCTTTCCAATGAAAGTTGTAGACTGGCTTCTACTTTTTCAGCAAAACCTCAATTTTCAAGATCTTCCATGCATTATCAAGTTAATAAAATTTTTTATTCCAATTCTTTACTATTCAGAATCTTCCAAATTCTTCATCATATTCATACTTCTTCAGATTATTCCTCTTACATCAAAAATTTATATCAGCTCTTCAATATCCAACATTCAGACCCGCAAATCTTCAGTAATTGAATTCTGTAGTTCATACTTCTGTTAGTTTGTCGCTGCCTGTTCTAGAGTCAACTCTCCAACAGCATCTTCACTGGTGCTACTTTTCACATGGAAAAGGACAAAGTAAGCTTATTCAACAAAGTTACCAAAGATTAGCTTCTTTCATTCTCCACTTCCACCATCAGCTCCAAATCGGCCACTGTGTGTCATTATGCATTTTTATACCCATTAATAATATTATAACCAATAACAAACAGTCTATGAAATGCACTTTATGATATTTGAAAAGAAACTGTCTGCCAACTATCTGCCAACTGACACAGTGGTCTCAGTGTTAAGGCCATTTGTCCAGCGGCTTACTTTTTTATTTATCAGAAATAATTCCAATAGCTTTAATATTGTTTTATAATTACAGAAACATCTGGGGGTTCGCAAAGTTTGGGGGGAAGATCGCATATTTGCCCATTATGTTTACTATTTGTAAATCCCACAGATTGTGTAGAAAGGTGCGTACGCCTTCTTTTGTGCATACTCAGTATTTATGAATGGTATTAGTTAAAAAGATTAACAAAATGAAAGTGGGAAACAATTTTAATAAATGGTATTTTATTATTATTTATGAAGGGGACATCTACGCCCTCAAGGAGAATGTCAGTGACGCTTGATGACATGAAGCACAAGGATTAAGTTCATCTTTCTATACCTATATTCAACCCGGAAGCTGCGGTCCCCATTCATGGGTCTGCTCTCTTTGAGATAGAGCCTTCAGTGTCGCAGCCCACACCCTCTGGAACTCTCTCCCTCCTAACATCCCCAATGACTTATCTCTGGACATTTTCAAAAAAACACATGTTTTCAAAGGCCTATAACCTCAGCTAACACCGTGAACAATCACATCCACTTCTTTATTTTCAGCTATTGTCATTATTAGAAAACTAAAATAATAAAGTTTTTATTTAATTTTCTCCTTCTTCCGGTTCTTACCTTTGGGGTAGCCAGAGCAGATCATTTTGTTCCGCATATTTATTTGGCAAAGGTTTATTGTGGATGCCCTTCCTGACACAACCCTCCCCATTGATGCAGGCTTTGGACCAACACTAAAAGTACACCTGGTTGTGAACCCTCCGTGGCTGGGTTAAACTGTTTATTCTATACAGAGCCAAAGTTAATGAAGCTTTATGGAGAGATGGGTCACACAAGTTAAACAGACATGGTTAAGACTATATGGACTTGATGAGGAACATAATAGTAAGTTTTAATTACCTCTCCCAGAGCTTGCAGTGCAACTGTTGCTGCCATGGCTTTGGCATGTTTCTTGTTGGGACTAGTGGTCTGAGGTTGATAGTCCACACCATTGACCTTTACCTGGAGAAAATAAACATGAATGATTTATAGAATATCAGAATTTATGCAGATGTAACAAATATAATAGGATGTTAATAAAACCAGTCATTGGAAATTTGGAAGCAAATCTTTTCACTTAGTCAATTATTTATTAATTTACATTAATTAAAAACTCCTTCCAATTTGAACTGTTTTTCTGTCTTTCATGGGTGATATTCAAGATTCCCCTTATTGCACTGTATAATAAACAATAAAGGGTATATTCTGGGCAGCAGTTCGTGGAGTGCTGAGCTGCTGCACGTAAGTGCGCGGGCTCCTGGATATTTTTTTGTCTGAATCCCTGAGTAATGGAAATACTCTCTCATGCTTTGTTGTAAAGTGTTTACTGGATTTTCAGTGTGCTTTCTAAATGTGGCGTATATCTTAGTCTGTAAGGGATCAGCTGACAAATGCTAATGGAGTGGATGCCGCCAAAATAAATTTTGTTGTGTTTTGCTGTGCAATGACAATAGATAGCTACCTATCTAAATGTATGACCAAAATCAGAGAATTGTGAGAATTGTTACAGTATTTATAGTAATCCAGTTTTTTGAAACTGGAAAGCACACTGAAAATCCAGTAAAGACTTTTACAACAAAGCATGAGAGAGTATTTCCATTACTCAGGGATTCAGACAAAACAATATCTAGGAGCACTTGGCTACAAAACCCAAAGTATTTAGGAGCCAATTGAAATTTTCAGGAGTATGAAAAGGTCCATCGATGTCCGAGTACAATGTTGACATTGTGTACATGTTCTTTCCCTTCTGTACAGTCTGCCATTGTTTGCCCTGCGTCCCATTATGTACACAATATATTCTTTGTACAATATATGCCACGTCCAACATGCTGCAATCCTGGCACCATGAATACATATTATGTTAATATATGATAAATTAAATGTCAAATCTTTTTTTCAAATGTTTATTGAACTAAGAACAATTAGTTGCTTCTGGATTATTCAGGCTCTGAGTGAAACTTAGATGCACTAGGGGGCCTTGACGTTAAATGCATCAATCTTGTTCACTTTCAGAGAAAAAATTTAGAGGGCAAAGCCATGATGAACTTTTGCTTTAAACGTTTTTTTAATCTAGTAAACATCTAATCTTATCACCAACACAATGGTTTTATTGATAGGAATGGCGCTATGACAACAATTCAACTCACAATGCATGACAAAAGAAATTTAACGCATTTCACAAGGATTTAAAAAATAAATAAATAACTGGAACACATTTGAGTCATCAAAAAATTAAGAAAAGGTGGTTATTTGTGTTGAACTGACTTATTTTGTTTGGAAACTAAAAAGTTAGATCAGGATTCCACCATGGATTCTGCTGTTTGTCTGCACCTCGATAGCATAAAAACATAAAAATGTCCCAATATCACCAAGAATTCCCAGAACTTCTCGCACTGTCCCTTTCCGTACTGATAAAATCCATCTACTGTGCCTCCCTCAAGGGAGCCTGTTCCCTTAATTCCCATCCATGGGGAAACTACTTTACCTGGTGCCCCTCCTTTTTGAAACAGTAGTGTTAACTTAACTTAATTATATATTACAAATCAATTGTCTAACATTTCTTGTTGAGGCAACTTTCTCCTCAGAATGCAGAATGTAATTGAACTTTAGTGACAGTTAGAGAGAGGAGACTGAACGCTGACATCATTAGCAAACGTTAACATTACCCAACTTACCTTCTGTTAGATTTAAATGATAACGTCTGCTTTTTGCTGTCCTATATCTATAAAGAATCGATAATTTTGTATGGACTACTGGACAACTGCAGTCACTGGATACTGTAGGAACAATTAACGTTACTTTAAACAACCTTGTTTCCTCCCTGTGCCATCAGTTTGTATAAGAGTGGTCACTTTTATAACACCAAGAAGGAGGACGCTATGCTTTGATAGTAGCAAAATCTAATATCACATTATTTTTGATAAATTATTATGGTAAGGGATGAAAATCCAATTTCAGTGTAGGGGAGGACACGGAGACAGATAATATCTTTTAGCATAATCATTGTCACAATTCCCCCTCAAATAACAATTTGATATCGCCCTGAAAACATCTAAAAATGACAACTTCAAAAACCTTTATTCAGGTTTCTCGCAGTGGAGTTACTTACTTGGCAAGATAGGATATCAGGCTCTCTCTTTTTTTTTTGCCATAATGGATTTATGGACATGGGGAGAAAATGCAAACGCCACACAGAAAGGCCGGCAGAAGCTGATTCAAGCCCAGTGCTTCCTTGCAATGAGGCAGCATCAATAGCGACTGTGCCGCATAATCTCAAAAGGAGGACAAATGAGTGTCTGGCACAAGGCTGTGCCGTGGGACGGACACAGTGTTTCAAAACCTGTCTGGCCTAATAGCAGATCGATGGACACCCCTGTGTGTGCAGCCAGGGAAAGGGACTGATCGGCCTAGGATTACGGGCGATTGAAAGAGCAGCGGCGCAAAAACACATCGTTAACCATTTTTAATGTTTGAAAATATTCTTATTTCATTTTGAGAGTGTGGCGGGCCGCCACAGTATAACAAATGAGCTGGAAATACTGCATAATATGTAAACCTGTTACGGGAGATTTGTCATTTCATTGAAAACATCCTTGAGCTACAATTTCTTCGCTCAATATAAAACCGTGAACTTAGTTTTTCAGGAACTATGCTGTCAAACTTTTTGCTATAGATACCACTCAACTATCAAAATGTTCAGTTCTTTAAGGACATTAACTTTTTATCCTTTTGTTACATTTTATACTTTCGGAATTCTCAGGACTTTTAATATTTTTATGGACTTTCACATTTTAATGAAGTCAATTCTTAAAGAAAGCTCCGATTATAAAGACATTAAGGCATCATTAGGCCCTACATGTTTTTTTTCCTAATGATAAAAGGTTTTAAGAACACATTAAATACTGTCATTAATGTATAAATCCTTAAAGTTTAAGACATATTTGACCTATAAAGGTCGCCATTACTCCAAGGGCGCATTGCATTATGGGTTGATGACGTAGAATGGTTGTCGCGCTGATCCGCTGTAGTTGACTGTTGTTTTCGTAGCAATGGTGAGAGAAAAATAAATATAATGCCGCATTGTGCTGCTTTTTGATGCACTTTCCAGTTCAGGGGCAATACGGGAAAAAGCGATGTAAGTCTTCACAGCTTCCTCAGAGATAAGAAGAGGAGAAAACAGTGGGAAATCGTCTGTGGGCGTACACAACTTCCAAAGGTGTCTGTGTTCTTGTAACTTCTCTCCTGATGCATTTGAAGCAGTTACTCGACCACATCTGCTAAAACAGCTTGCGGGTCATGGTGGTTATAAACAAAGGCTGAAATGAGATGCTGGTCCAGCAATGTTTCCACACAAAGAAAATAAACACCACCGAGAAGTGAGTGACAATCGTTGTACAAAGTGGCAAAGACAGGAGACGCAGGATGATCTCCTGCTAAAATCTGAACTAGCTCACAGATGCAGAGAGTCTGAAAGCGGACTATCGGAGACGACTATGACCATGGAGGATAGTATGGAGTTAATTAACTACTACGAATAAATTCTTTTTTCAAAATTTATACAAACTATGGGATGTAGAGTAAATTTAATGTTGCATTTATATAGCTGATACCAACATATATTTTTTAAGTCTTTTTTATTTCAAATTTTTTCTTTATTTATAAAAGCTAACCACATGGCTAGTTTAGCTGAAGTCCTGATTGAGCAGATTTTGGAACGAAGTTGGACAACAATGACAACCATCTGAGCAACACAGTGAACTCACTGGCAGCATTGTAAAGTAAAGTAACAGATGTACAACTAGATGTTTCTTCCAATGCAAACATATTGAGGAAGCCGAATGCCGCATAGACCAGACTGAAATGATGCTGGAAAAAACAGAAGCCTCCCTGGACGCTGCCGCGAAACGAATCGCCTACATTGAATCCAAGAACGAAGACCTGGAGAACCGAGGCAGAAGAAAAAGACGGAGGTTACTCAGCATCAGAGAGAGGGCTGAAGATAAGCAAACGCTCTGCGACTTTATCTACAAAATACTCCTGCAATGGTTGGGGCTGTGTCCCAAGCAAACGTTCACTTTCGAGCGGGTCCACCGCACCCTAGAACCGGAGGTACCTAACCAAGGCAGATCAATCATCATCCGTTTTTAAGGTTCCAGGAGAAGGAGTTGGCGACATACATCCGACGTGACAGAGTCAAGATGTTATTCACGACCATTACCGGATGTTAACAGATCTTCCGGTAATGGTCGGAGAGAACTTCCGTTAATGGTATAAAGCGGAATTAAATAAAAGAAAATAATTATTGTAGGTGACTTTAACATTTACATAGATGAAGACAACGATAGTCTTGGTACCGCATTTCACTTATTAGACTGTGTTGGTTTCAGTCAGTGTGTTAATAAGCCCAGTCATTGTTTTAATTATACCCTGGATTTAGTCCTGATTTACGGCATTGACAATGGAAAAACTAAACTTCATCAACCGAAAGTGGATCAAACAGTGGTTGCTATTGGAAACTGTTTGATAAATTTTGAATTTGTAATAATAATAATAATACATTTAATTTACAATGCACTTTACATTTGGATCAAATCTCAAAGTGCTAAAAAGTAAAAGCAGATAAAAGCATCAATAAAAATAAAATAATAACTATATAAAAACCTGAACAAAAAGCAGCAATGTTAATTAAAGTTATAGGTTCTGCTAAAAAGGAGAAAGTTTTAAGCTCTTTTTTAAATGTGTCAGTCGTCTGTTGAGCCCTCAGATGGTCAGGGAGGGCATTCCACAGACGAAGGGCAACAGAACAGAAGGCCCGATCACCCATGGTGCTGAGCTTAGTCTGGGGAAGGAGGAGGCGGTATGAGTGGGTAGAACGGAGGGATCGTGCTGAGGTCAGTGGGGTGAGTAGTTCTTTCAGGTAGGGGGTGCATTGACATGGATGCACAGGTGAGTGAGGAGGGAGATCTTATAATCAATCCTGGTGGAGATAGGAAGCCAATGAAGGGAATGAAGAACGGGGGTGATGTGTTCCTGTTTACGAATTCTCATCAGGATCCTTGCAGCACTGTTTTGAACATACTGTAGTTTTTGAAGACTTTTATCAGGGATCCCGATGAGAAGTGCGTTACAGTAATCCAGTCTGGAGGAGACAAACGCGTGGACCAGCTTTTCAGCATCACTCAAGGTGAGTGAAGAACGGAGTTTGGAAATATTTCTGAGATGATGAAAGGAGATCTTGCAGATGTGTTTGATGTGGGATTCAAAAGTGAGTTGAGGGTCAAATCTTACGCCGAGGTTGGTGACTGATGAAGAGAGGGAATGTCGTGACCAGAGAAGGTAATACTGGTTTTGGAGGAAGACTGGGTCTGATGTGGGGTGCCAATTAAAATTGCTTCGGTTTTGGAGCTGTTCAACTGGAGAAAGTTGTTTTTCATCCACACCCTTATCTCCTCCAGACAAGTGTGGAGAGTTGACAGGGGAGATGATGATGACGATGAGGATGGAGAGGCTGCAGAGGAACATGTGTCAGTTTTTATTTAGATTTGCGTGTCATCAGCGTAACAATGGAATGAGAGTCCATATCGACTGATGACATGGCCAAGGGGGAGCATGTACAGTATGAAGAGAATGGGGCCAAGGACTGATCCCTGGGGGACCCCACAGGTGACGGTGTGTGTCCGGGACTTTGAACTTCCAAGGG